>CM065386.1:40240000-40280000 GCA_033060915.1 Euryodendron excelsum
AACGTAGGGCTCTGATACCAACTGATACGAACCCCGCCAACAATGTGACGAAACCCGACACCAAATCTGAAAATAAGACCAAAGAACCTTCAAGCTTGAAGGAAACCGCGACCCGTTGCTTAGCAAAGCAAGAACCTTGGTATGGTGAAGACGCCACAAACGGGAATGGATGATCCGTTTGATAAGTCTGGTTTGAACGCCACAAGGAATTCCTTGATAAGTTCAGATTAGTTCTTCAAGAAACTCAAGAAGAATATAGAAAAAACTCACAAAATATTCATTGATTCTGAATTTGATAACCAAGAGCCTTTTTATAGGCTTACATGATAAGATCTCTAGAATATTCTAATCTTTGGAGATTTTCCTTAATTACTTCCTAGCCAATACAATCTTCCAAATCTAGTATTTTCCCAAATCTGCTCACATTCCAAATCTGATCCAAATTAATATAAATCTAATCCTTTTCAAAACCAAACCAAATCAAATCAAGGAAATTCAAAAAAATTCAAATTCAAATTTCAAATTCGAATCTCCATCTGATTTGTTGCTAGTCAATTAAGCCACATCAGATTGTGAGCCCACTTGGACGTATATGACTTAGTGAAATACAACCACATCTGATTGGGACCTCCCTTACACGTGTACGGTGGATTGGTTCTCTCCCGGATCAAATTTGAGTAGTAAAACCAAACTTTGTTCACTCTCGCTGGTGAGCATATTTTCTCCTTGTTGTAGAACTCTCTGGACTAGGTTATTCATCTCTTCTTTGAATCTCTTAGCTCGTGCCCTCGTCACCGGACCAATTGGAACTTGAACCGGACCATGAGTCTTGATAGCCTTGATGTCCTCATCATACAGGTATTTAACTGGTTTATGGTAGCCTTGCTATTGGCCGGTCATGTATCTTAAATCTGCATAGGCTGGGTTATAGGGCGTGATAGGGGAAGTTTGGGTTTTCATTGTTTGAGGCGAGAAATCTCATGTTTATGCTTTTTTCATTCCATTTGTATTGATTATTGTATGCTAGCATATCATTTCATGCCAAGAAAATGAGAGTTGGAGTGAGGAGAGGGAGATTGTATATGGTATCTAAGAGGAAGCCTTGAATTCTTCATGTTTTGCATGTGTTGTTGTTTTGAAGTCTTGTTGAAAACTTTAGAACTTCATTCTAGGCTTCAGAGGGCTTAAAGTTATGTTGAGGTAGTAAGGGAGAGCTTAAAACCATGTTTGGAAAACTGGAATCATAGATCTTTCTATTAATATGAAGTCTATAATCTAACTCTTTGTAAATTGAGAGATATTGTAGTCTAACTCTTTAAGCCTATTTTCATATGAAATTGATGTAGAATGTAAATTCATTATTTTGAGGTTGATGTGATTCAAAGAGTAAATATGTGTTGAAGGACTAATGTTCTAACTTTCAAGTTTTGTACTCATGTTATGTATTGGAACAATTGTATGGTATTCTAGTATGATATTGGAAGTATCATTTTATATATTGATGCTTACTGAATTATGATATAATACATACTTCACAAGTTTAATATGGTGATGTGTATTAAGTGTTGAAGCGGTTCAAGATACTTTGGTCCAACCTAAGGAGTGACACTATTTTGGTTATAAGTGATATAAGGTGGAGAATTTAAGATATTCTTTCTTGTACTGAATTGAATGTCTTATTATCTATATTAATATTAGTAATTGGATTATAAGGTGACGTTTGCATACAATACATATTGTGTGCATAATTTGCATTGCATGGGAGAAGGTTTAGCCGATGTGGGGCTAACCTAAGGTAGTCACGGTGAACTAACCTAAAAGGGTGTAACGGTGGACATTCCTTGATAACAAGCCATCAATATATTGGGCCCATATTATCTAAATAACGTGCTTATTTGTGGTGTATCATACATTGCATCACAGGAGATATTACATTTCAGTAGTGGTGCTTTATCTATTGGTGGATTATTCATTGATTATCTGTCATGCAGTTATTATGAGTTTGATTATTTTTGTGATATGTTGATATATAGCTCACACCCACATAGATTTTCTTGCAGGTGAGATGGAGAGGAGGTCCAGTCCAATACTGTTGGTATCGAGTCGGAGAGAGAGCTTCGAGAAACTCGGTTGTTAAATCAGTGGTCTTGTATATATTGTTTAGTTGATGAGAGTTTGTTTACATTTCGATTTGTAATTATTATGGGCTTGATTCAGTAGTATTCTTTATATATGTTGTTAGATTGTGAGATAGTTTTATTTATATAATGATGGAGATTCTGGGAAGGTTTTTTATTTAATGATATTGTTTATCCTTCAAAGATCTTAGCTTTGGGATTCAGTGGACGCTTCGCTTACAGGTTGGAAACTTGTGCAATCACACTCACTCTAAGATGGTGTTAATAACACCTAATTAAGAGTGGGCGTGACATGTGATCTATGTTGCTGCATCACATTTGCATTTTGAAGATTTTCACAAACTAGAAGTCAAACCTATTGTCAGCCCAAACACTAAAGTTATTGTTAAAGAGCACTTGCTCCACTTCACTGATATGATACCATATGAAACTTCAAGGGTTTATTCCCCTTACTGGATTTTTTTATTGTAGTTATATGGAGGCTTTCAAACTATTTGACTGTGATAGCCCTTATTACAGACTAAATATTCTTTGAATATACATGATTTTTCTTTATTTATGATAGTGGCTTTCACACATAATCATAGATAGCCTTTTTCTCATATAAGAGTTTCACGTATTAATTTTGATGAGAGAGTTCAACAATTTTGAAGGCATTTCAATGATTGGTTTATCTAGAACATGATCATCATCAAATCTAAGAAAGACACATAGAAATATTTGATCATATATGCGGACAAACAATTTGTTAAATCCAAAAAGATGTGTACAAGTGTTATACTTAGCATGAATTATATCACTCATTCACATATGAGGTCGAAAAGACTTTATCATATTCACATACCTAGTCTTAAGCTACAAGACTCGGGCAAAAAAAGGTCTTTCAATTTCCGCATAAGTAACATGATGACACAAAACAAAAAAGCTTAAGTAAGCAAAATAACCAAAACTCTTTTTGATTTTTTTAAATCAATTTTTCAAGCTGGTAAAATCTTTTTGGCTTTTTTTAATAAAAGAAATACAACAAAACTACATAGATTTAGAGAAAGGACATACAAGAAGAGAATTATAGGCTATGAAGAACTAAAGATTGTTCTATGTGATAAGACCCCTAGAGATCTCCCAAAGGTAACTAAAGGTTTGGTGTAGAAGTCTACTTTTCTCACCTAAACAACCCTTATCTTGGGTTTAACAGTGGCTGTTGGTTGTTTTAGTGCTCTCCTAGGTGTGGCCTTGATGTTGTGGTTCATTTGATACTCTCTTCTAGTTAATTGAACCTACCTACACTAAGACAATACATCAAACCTATTATAATAATAATCATTTTGTTTTCAAGGTTGGTGTGGTTTCTTAGCTCTTATATGAACATAATCTATTGGAAGGCCATACAATTTATGACATTGGGGTTTGACATGTCCTCTAATCCCACAATAATGACAAACATGTATAAATTGTGTAGTTTGTGTTGGTCGTGTGGACTTATGTTTATTATTAAATGGATTAAATGTCTCAAACACAACAAACCTATTATGGACTTTACCTTTCACTTTTGCTCGCGCTTGAGCTGAAACAGCCTTCTTTTGTGTCACTTGAGTTGGAATAGCTTTTTTTTCAAATCCAATCCCAGTATTGTCACCAAAAAGGCTTTTGCAAGTCTAACATTATGTGAAGTTTTTCTGAACCTGCATTCATCTTCTTCACTTGCTCATTAGTAGTAGCCAATTTAGATTCAAGAGACACAATTTTCAATTCAAGATCCCTTTTTGATTCTAAATAGACATTTAAATGTTTTTTTAAGTTCACCATTCTTAGCTTTTAACAAAATTTTATAAGTCTTTAAATCATTTATCACAGTCACAGACTCTAAAATTTCATGTTTAAGAACATTTCTTTCTTTCTCTAGAGTACAAAATTTGACAATGACATCAAATTTATACTTCTTCAATTTTAAGCATTCATCATAAATTTCAGAGTAAGCAAATTCAAATTCTTCATCTTCTCCTTGTGTATCACCATGACTCTTAGAGTCAGAATCACTCAATTTCACTTTTTCAGAATATCCAACCTCCTTGGTTGATTCTTCTATCGAGATTTTATTCAAAGTAGATATAACAAAAGCAGTATAATTGCTATTATCATCATCCCAAATCAGACAGAGTCATCAAAGTCACTACTTTCATCCCTAACAAGGACCACTTGTCCTTTTCTTTTCTTTTTTATTTGGACACTCAAAGCCAATGTGACCAAATTCTTGACATTCATAATATTGAATACGTTGAGTTTGATTCTTATTACCCTTCTTATCAAACTTGTTTCCAATTCTCAATTTATCACCTCCATTTTTCTTGTTATTGAACGAGGTGTTTCTTTTTCCCTTTTCATAGTTTAGAAATTTCTTGAATTTCTTCACGATAAGGTCCATCTCTTCTAGGTTCAAATCTATTTCATGACCATTATCTTCTATTATGTCTTCTTGAGCAGATTTAAAAGCTATACCTTTGCTCTTATTAGGTTGACGTAGATTCATTTCAAAAGTCTGTATAGAGCCGATAAGTTATTCGACTCGAATGTAGTTAACATCCTTACTCTTCTATGGCTGTGACTTTTCCTTGAAATAGAGAGAGATCTCAGAATTTTTTGAACAATTCTATTGTCAGAAATTCTCTCACCAAGATTAAAGCTAGTGTTGACTATATCACTCAACTTGGTGTAGAATTCATCAAAGGTTTCGTTGTCCTCCATTCTTAGAATATCAAACGATGTGGTTAACCTTTGAAGCTTCGAGAGTTTTACACCTGGGGTACCTTCAAGGGTGAGTTCAAGTATATCCCATGCCTCTTTAGCGTGCTCATAGTTGGAGATCCAACGAAACTCATCTGGGGTAACAACACTGTGTATGGCATTAATGGCCTTGCTATTCCAATTGGACTTAGCATAATCGGTAGCATCCCATGATTCAATGGGTCTAGGTGTAGTGATAGTAGCTGTCGTGACATTGTGATGCGAACTTCAACCAACACGCATTGAGACCCAACAACAATATTAGAATACTTGCCAAAAAAAGCTAAAAGTCAACTTTTGAGAGAAACCCCGACCCAAAATTTATACTTGAAATGTGAATCGAAGCTATAAAGTAACTAACCCTGACCCAATGATTATTTGAAATCACGAACAGAAGGTATAAAATTTGAACGCCACAAGGAAGAATCCTTGATAAGTTCACAAACTCTTTGAAGAGCCAATAGAAAAAACAACACATGTTTTTTGATCTCAATTCAATGTCTTTCTCATTAGAAAGAGTGCATGCTACTATAGAATATGGTTGAGAAAAAAGGACTACAAATCAGTCCCTAATTAACGGGCAATCAACTAATCAATTAGCTAAGTCAAAATACTCCTCAAAAGACTACAAATCAGCCAATCAATTAGCCAAGTCCAAAGACTATTCAAAAGACTACAAATCAGCCCCTAATTGATGGACAATCAGGCAATTAATTTAGCTAAGCCAAAAGATTACTCAAAAAATTACAAATCAACCCCTAATTAATGAGCAATCAGCCAATCAATTAGCCAAGTCAAAAGACTACTAATAAGCCCCATCAATAGCTTGAATTATATTTATTATGTCTTCATCTTCCTTTGGGCCAAACTCAGAATGCCCCATTTTAGAATTAGCGCAGATCTCATAAATTAGCTCATTAATTGCTTCTTTAATCTTCTTGGATCTTGCTTTTGTAATAGGCCCAATTGGAATATATAATGGATCTTTTAATGGTGCTTATTGATTCTCATCATTCCCCTTTTCTTGGAAAGGATTCGTCCTTGAATCATTACCTATATCAAAAAGAGAAAGATCAGTAACATTAAATGTAGCACTATACTCACCTGGAAGATCCAACTTGTAAGCATTATTGTTGAGCCGCTCAAGGACTTGAAACGGACCATCCCCTCTAGGATGTAATTTGGACCGCCTACGGGCTAGAAATCTTTCATTTCTCTTATGCACCTAATCACCTAGTTCAAAGATGGCTCGTCTACGGCTCTTGTTGGCTTTGGCCATATATTGCTCATTTTTCTTCTCTATGTGTTGCTATACACTTTCATGGAGTTTCTTCATGGTCTCAGCCTTCTTTGACCATCCAAACTAGTCCTTTTATTAATTGGGAAATATAGCAAATCCAAAGGAATTAGTTGATTAAAAACATAAATAATCTCAAATGGTGAAAAATTAGTAGTAGAACGAATACTCCGATTATATGCAAACTCAATGAATGGCGAACAATCCTCCTAATTTTTTAAGTTCTTTTGAATTATAGTATGCAACAAAGTAGATAAAGTTCTATTCACTACCTCAGTTTGTCTATCTGTTTGGGGGTGACAAGTAGTTGAAAACAACAATTTAGTTCCTAACTTTTCCCACAAGAGTTTCTAAAAATAGCTTTGGAACTTAACATCATGATTAGACATAATACTCCTAGGAACACCATGGAGTCGTACTATCTCTTGAAAGAACAAATCAACAATGGGGGTTGCATCATCGGTTTTATGACAAGAGATGAAATGTGCCATCTTAAAAAACTTATCAACAACCACAACAATTGAATCCCTTCTTTTCCTTGACCTATGCAAGCCTAAAACAAAGTCTAGCACCAAGAAAAAAGCCCTTAAGGGCACCATTGAGGCTGATTTAGTACATTGGATTAGAGATGCAAACCTGTATGCAATTCCTTAGCTTCCCTGAAAATTTCATATGCTCTTTTTTTTTTCTATAAGTAAGAAAGAATATATATACAAAAAAGATTGGAAGATCACGTACAAATATGAGGGGCATACCCATGGGCATGGGATGAGGATCACCAAGAAAAGAAGATAACAATCCTAACAAAAAAAAAAAAACACATAGCTTGCACGAGCAAAGTAAAGTACACAACACAGGCTGACGTAGCTTTACAACTTTAACAAACTTAACAAATAATGAAATAGCTGCTCTTAGTTGTTGAAGATATCATCGAGAATCTGCCATATTTGCTGGAGATCCCTATTTAGGACCGTTTGACGAAAGCCTTTCAAACTCATCACCTTGTTACGAACTTGAAAGACTATATCATAGAGCACCGCCTTCATTTCTCTATAAATGTTGGTCACTAATTTACTATTCCTTTCTCTCCAAAGAAAATAAACAGTGGTGGATAACATTAACTTGCATAAAATATTCTTCAAAGCCTTCCCCTTCTAGGTGCAAGCCCAAGATTCAATCCCTTGTTACTCTTTACTCAAGAATTGGGTCTTACATTTTGCTAACAGCTGCACCGCAATCTGTTGATAATTTAACACTGGAAGAAGAGATGGTTGTGTTCTTCAATTTTATCTATACAAAAAACACAACACTTGTCATTTAAAATACCATAAGCAGCATGTTTGTCTTAGGTGGAAAATCTTTTTTGAATAGCAAGCCAAAGGATAAAGCTATATTTAGGAAAAACCTTCTGAAACCAACCAACTTCAACCCACTTCACCTGAGGACTATGATTTGTAATACTTTGCCAAGCTGATCTAACTGAAAGTTGGTGATTTTTTTTTTTCTAGAATCAATATGGCTTGACCACTACAAGAGCTATTAGGGCACAGAATACCTAGCATACACTTGTTGAGCTCCAACAACTCTATGGAATTTCCACAAGCCCATGCCATTGATTGTCCCTAATAATAGTGCTGACTTTTGCTTCTTTGCCTAGACCAGAATCATGGATCACCATATCCCCCATTCTTTGATGTGTATGTCCCATAGGTAGCCAATTATTATACAAAGGGAAACCTTTGAGCCCTCCCCAATTTTGTACTTCATTAAGGGCCTAATGATATCTCTTAGGTGTAGAATTTTTCTCCAAGTCCAAGTACAATCCCAAGGAACCTTAAGCCACCCAGAATTGACTTCTAAATAGAAGGTTTGTTCTAACCCACTTCACCCAACAAGAGGTCTTAGAAGATTGGGACAACAACTAGATGTATCAAGCAATGTTGGCTTGGTTCCAATCCACCAACTTCTTTTTGAAGAGTAACCTTAGCTCCCGTATTCTTTAAATCAGGCCCTTTCCAAAGAAAAGCTCTGAAGCATTGATCAATTTTGTTCAAAACTTTATTTGGCATAATGCGGTGGGCACACCAGTAGCTCTGCATGGTAAATAAAACAGATTTGATGAGCTGCAACCGACCTGCATAAGACAGGAATTTACCAGTCGAAGACTTGGCCTTGGCCACAATTCTATACACTAGATTATTGACAATTTTCAAGTTTCAGCTTTGAAGAAATCAAGGAAACCCCAAAGTACCGAGTTGGAAGAGCACCTGAATGGAACTTGAAGAGATTTAATAATTGCTCCCTCCCATGATCATCCAAATCAGTGAGAAATATATTACTCTTAGCAAAATTTGGAACAAGTCCTAGGAATTCAGAAAATTTATCCAAAGCATCCGTTAAAATCCTAGCATAAGCAATCTCACCGTTGCAATAAAGTATCACGTCCTCAACACAACAAAGAGGGGTTAAGCTAGTTTTCTCACAACTCCAATGAAACTGAAAATTGGGATCCTTTTCACTTGTTGCTAAATAATTTGAGATAGGATATTCATACACATTACAAACAAGTATAGGGATAAAGGATCACCTTGCCTCAGTCCTTTAGTACAAGAAAAAAATGCCCTCAAGGGCACCATTGAGGCTGATTGAGTATGTCAGATTAGGGATATAGACTTGTATCCAATTTCTTAGCCTCTCTAAAAATCCCATATGCTATTTTTTTTTTTTCTAAGTAAGAAAGAATATATATACAAAAAGATCAAAAGATCAAGTACAAATACAAGAGGTATACCCAAAGCCATAGGATGAGGGTCAACAAAAAAAAAGAAGATAAGCATCCTAACAAACAAAAAAAAAAAAAACACAGCTAGCACTAGCTAAGTAAAGTACACAACAGAAGCTGACTTAGCTTTACAACTTTAAGAAACTGAACAAATAACAAAACAGTTGGCCTTAGTTGATGAATATATCATCCAGAATACACTATATCTGTTGGAGATCCCTATTTGGGGCCGTTTGATGAAAGCCTCGCAAACGCGCCATCCTGTTACGAACTTGAAAGACTATATCATTGTGCATTGCCCAAGATACAATCCCTTGCTACTCATTACTCAAGCATTGGGTCTTTAATTTTGCTAGCAGCTGTACCCACAATCTGTTGGTAATCGAACACTGGAAGAAGAGATGGTTGTTGTCTTCAATTTTATCTCTATAGAAGATAGCACTTGTCATTCAAAATACCATAAGCAGCAAGTTTGTTTTGGGTGGCCAATCTTTCTCAAATAGCAAGTGAAAGGATGAAGCTATATCTAGGAATAGGCTTCTTAAACCAATCAACTTTAGCCCACTCCACTTGACGACTATGGTTTCTAACACTTTGCCAAGCTGATCTAATTGAAAATTGGTATTTTTTCTAGAACCTATATAACTTGAACACTAGAAGAGCTGTTAGGGTGCGGAATACCTAGCATACACCTATTGAGCTCTAGCAACTCAATGGAATTTCCACAGGCCAATGCCATTGATTGTCCCTAATGATAGTGCTGACTTTTGCTTCTTTTCCTAGACCACAACCATAAATCACCCTATCCTGCACTCTTTGAAGTATAGGTCCCATAGGTAGCCTGTTATCACACTAAAGGGAAACCTATGAGCCTTCCCTAATTTTGTACTTCATTAAAGGCCTAATGATATCTCTTAGGTGTAGAATTTTCCTCACTTTCTGAGTTCAATTCCAAGGAACCTTAGCCACCCATAATTGACTTCTAACTAGAAGGTTTGCCCTAACCCAATTCACCCAACAAGAGTTCGTAGAAGAATGGCACAACAACCAGATGCATCTAGCTATATTAGGTTGGTTCTAATCCACCAACTTCTTTATGCCTAGACCACCTTCATTATTTGGTTTTGTAACCTCTTCCCAACTAACCCAGCTCCAGTATTCTTTAAATCATGCCCTTTCCAAAGGACATATCTGAAACATTGATCAATTTTTTTCAAAACTTTATTTGGCGTAATGAAGTGGGCACATCAGTAGCTTTGCATGGTAAATAAAACTGATTTGATGAGCTACAACAGACATGCATAAGAGAGGAATTTACTAGTCCAAGACTTGGCCTTGGTCACAATTCTATCAACCAGATTATTGCAATCTTCAAGTTCCAGCTTTGAAGAAATCAGGGGAACCTCTAAGTACCAAATTGGAAGGACACCAGGCTAGAACTTGAAGACCCTCCCATGATCATCCAAACCAATGAGAAATATATTACTCTTGGCACAATTTGAAACAAGACTTGAGAATTCAGAAAATTTATCCAAAGCATCCTTCGAAATCCTAGCATAAGCAATCTCACTATTGTAATAAAGCATTAAGTCATCAGCAAAAGAAAGATGGGTTAAGCTAGTTTTCTTGCATCTCCAATGAAACTGAAAATTTGGGTTCCTCTTCACTTGCTGTTGAATAATTTGATTAGGACATTCATACACATTACAAACATGTAAGGGAATAAAGGTCACCATGCCTTAGGCCTTTAGCATAAGGAAAAAAGCCCTCAAGGGCACCATTAAGGCTGATTGAGTACATTTGATTAGAGATGCAGACCTGTATCCAATTCCTTAGCTTTTCCAAAAATTTCGTATGCTTTTTTTTTTAGTAAGTAAGAATAAATGTACAAAAAAAGATCGAAAGATTAAGTACAAATATAAGGGGCATACCAAAGGCCATAGGATGTGGATCTTCAAGAAAAGAAGATAATCATCCTAACAAACAACCAAAAAAAAAAAAAAAAAACACAGCTAGTAGTAGCTAAGTGAAAAACACAACACAAGCCCTTAGTTCTTGAAGATAGTTGTAGTCTTCAATTTTATCTCTACAAAACACATAGCATTTGTCATTCAGAATAGTATAAGCAGCAAGTTTGTCTTGGGTGGCCAATCTTTCTCGAATAGCAAGCCAAAGGATGAAGCTATATCTAAAAATAGCCTTCTTAAGCCAAGCAACTTTAGCTCACTCCACTTGAGGACTATGGTTTCTAATACTTTGCCAAACTGATCTAATTGAAAATTGGTGTTTTTTTTTTTTTTTTTTTTTTTTTTTTTTTTTTTTTTTCTGGAATCCATATAGCTTGATCACTACAAGAGCTATTAGGGCTCCAAATACTTGGCATACACCTCTTGAGCTCCAGTAACTCTATGGAATTTCCAAAGGCTAATGCTATTGTTTGTCCCAAATAATAGTATTGACATTTGTTTTGTTTCCTAGACTAGAATCATAGATCACCCTATCCCCCATTCTTTGATGTATAGGTCCCATAGGCAGCCAGTTATTATACCAAAGGGAAATATGTGAGCCTTCCCCAATTTTGTACTTCATTAAAGGCCTAATGATATCTCATAAGTGTAGAATTTTTTTCCAAGTTCAAGTGCAATCCCACGGAAACTTAGCCACCTAGAATTGACTTCTAACTAAAAGGTTTGCTCTAACCCAATTCACCCAACAAGAGGTTGTAGAAGATTGGTACAACAACCAAATGTATCTAGCTATATGGTCTTGGTTCCAATCCACCAACTTCTTTATGCCTAGACAACCTTCATCTTTTAGCTTTGTAACCTCTTCCCAATTAACCATAACTCTAGTATTCTTTAAATCAGGCCCTTTCAAAAGAAAAGCTCTAAAGCATTGATCAATTTTCTTCAAAACTTTATTTGGCATAATGAAGTGGGCACACCAGTAGCTCTGTATGCAAAATAAAACTGATTTGATGAGTTGCAACCAACCTGCATAAGAGAGAAATCAACCAATACAAGACCTGACCTTTGTCATAATTCTATCAACTACATTATTGCAATCTTAAAGTTTTAGCTTTGAAGAAATTAGGGGAACCCCTAAGTACCGAATTGGAGCATCTGGCTGGAACTTGAAGAGATTTAACAGCTACTCCCTCCCATGATCATCCAAACTAGTGAGAAATATATTACTCTTGGCACAATTTGGAGCAAGTATTGAGAATTCAAAAAATTTATCCAAAGCATCCTTTAAAATCCTAGCGTAAGCAATCTCATCGTTGCAATAAAGCATCAAGTCATCAGCAAAACAAAGATGGGTTAAGCTAGTTTTCTCACATCTGCAATGAAACTAAAAATTTGGGTTCCTTTTCATTTGCTGTTGAATAATTTGAGATAGGACATTCATACACATTACAAATAAGTAAGGGGATAGAAGATCACCTTGCCTTACGCCTTTAGCACTAGGAAAAAAGCCCTCAAGGGCACCATTGAGGCTGATTGAGTGCATTGGATTAGAGATGCAGACCTATATCAAATTTCCTAGCTTCTCTATAAATCCCGTAAGCTTTTTTTTATTTTTGCTAAGTAAGAAATAATATAGATAAAAAAGATCGAAAGATCAAGTACAAATACATGGGGCATACCCAAGGCCATAGGATAAGGATCATCAAGAAAAGAAGATAACCATCCTGACAAAAAAAAAAAAAAAACACAGCTAGCACTACCTAAGTAAAGTACACAACGCATGCTGACTTAGCTTTATGACTTTAAGAAATTGAACAAATAACAAAACAACAGCCCTTAATTCTTGAAGATATCATTCGGAATTCGCCATGTCTGCTAGAGATCTCTATTTTTGGCCATTCGATGAAAGCCTCTCAAACATGCCATCCTGTTACGAACTTGAAAGACTATATCATTGAGCACTGCGTTCGTATCTTTTCACTTGTTAGGCATTAATCTATCATTCTTTTCTCTCTAAAGGAAATAAATAGTGGTGGATAACATTAACTTACATAGAATATTCTTCAAAGCCTTTCCCTTCAAGGTGCAAGCCCAAGATACAATCCCTTGTCACTCATTACTCAAGCATTGAGTCTCATATTTTGCTAGCAGTTGCACCCACAATCTATTGATAATCGAACATTGGAAGAAGAGATGGTTGTGGTCTTCAATTTTATCTCTACAAAACACATAGCACGTCATTTAAAATACCATTAGTAGCAAGTTAATCTTGGATGGGCAATCTTTCTCGAATAGCAAGCCAAAGGATGAAGCTACATCTTGGAATTGCCTTCTTAAACCAAGCAACTTCAACCAACTCTACTTGAGGACTATGGTTTCTAATACTTTGCCAAACTGATCTAACTAAGAATTGGTGTTTTTTTTTTTTTTTTTCCTAGAATCCATATTGCTTGAACACTAAAAGAGCTATTAGGGCGCAGAATACCTGGCATACACCTCTTGAGCTCCAGCAACTCTATGAAATTTCCACAGGCCAATGCCATTGATTGTTCCTAACAATAGTGCTAATTTTTTATTCTTTGGCTAGACCAGAATCATAGATCACCATATCCCTCATTCTTTGATGTATAGGTCCCATAGGCAGCCAGTTATCATACTAAAGGAAACCTGTGAGCCTTCTCCCATTTTGTACTTCATTAAAGGCCTAATGATATCTCTTAGGTGTAGAATTTTTTCTAAAGTCCAAGTGCAATCCCAAGGAACCTTATCTACCCATAATTGACTTCTAGCTAGAAGGTTTGCTCTAACCCACTTCACCCAACAAGAGGTTGTAGAACATTGGCACAACAACCAGATGTATCTATTTATATTGGCTTGGTTCCAATCCACCAACTTCTTTATGCCTAGACCACTTTCATCATTTGGCTTTGTAATTTCTTCCCAATTAATAATTAATCTTAGGTCCAGCATCCTTTGAACCAAGCCCTTTCCAAAGAAAAGCTCTGAAGCTTTGATCAATTTTCTTCAAAACTTTCTTTGGCATAATAAAGTGGGCACACCAGTAGCTCTGTATGCTAAATAAAATTGATTTGATGAGCTACAACCGACCTGCATAAGCGAGAAATTTACCAGTCCAAGACTTGGCCTTAGTCATAAGTCCATCAACCAAGTTATTGCAATCTTCAGGTATTAGCTTTGATGAAATTGGGGGAACCCATAAATATTGAATTTGTAGAGCACCAAGCTAGAACTTGAAGAGATTTAACAATTGATCCCTTCCATAATCATCCAAACCAGTGACAAATATATTACTTTTGGCACAATTTGGAACAAGTATTAAGAACTCAGAAAATTTATCCAATGCACCCTTTAAAATCCTAGCAGAAGCAATCTCGCCCTTTATAATAAAGCATCAAGTCATCAGCAAAACATAGATGGGTTAAGCTAGTTTTCTCGCATCTCCAATGAAACTGAAAATTTGGATTCCTCTTCACTTGCTATTGAATAATTTGAGATAGAACATTCATACAAATTACAATCAAGTAAGGGGATAAAGGATCACCTTGCCTTAGGCTTTTAGCACCAAGAACGAAGCCATCAAGGGCACCATTAAGGCTGATAGAGTATATAGGAGTAGAAATGCAGACCTGTATGCAATTCATTGGCTTCCCCAGAAGTCCCATAAGCTCCAAAACATCCAACACAAAGTCCCATCTGACTGACTCATAGGCCTTCATGAGATCTACCTTTACAGCACATTTAGCTAACTTCTTGTTCTTATGATAGCCTCTTATAAGTTCCTTAGCAAGTTAGATATTATCACTAATCTTCCTATCCTGAATGAAAGCTGATTGGGCTTCATCAATAACTAGAGGCAATAAACTCTTAATTCTATTCGCAATAATTTTAGTAATACGTTTGTACAGAGTATTGCAACAAGAAATAGGTCTATAGTCCTTTAAGGTTGTGGGATTAGAAACTTTGAGGATTAAGCCTATAATGGTAGCATTGACTTCCTTTAGCAAATAACAAGAATCAAAGAATGAGCAACCACCTCCTTTCCAACTACATGCCATGCTTTTTTTTGAAGAAAAAACCATTGAAACCATCAGGACCGAGGGCCTTGTTTGGATTTAAGTTAAGGAATACTTGCTCAATCTCATCTTCCGTGACATTCCTATCCATGTTTGCTGCTGCTTCTTCTGAAATCACTTTACTAATATACTGCCAAAGCTCTTGTTTCCCTGTATACTTCACAGCATTTTCCTTGCCCAACAAGTTCTGAAAGTACTTCACAAATTGCATTTTCCTTGCCCAACAAGTTCTGAAAGTACTTCACAAATTTCTCCTTGATCTCTTTAATATCTTCCACTACAGTACCATCCTCCTTTTTAATTGAGGAGATTTTATTCCTATTTGCTCTATTCCTTACTGAGTTGAAGAAAAAATTAGTATTCTAATCCCCTTCATTTAGCCATAGAATTATGCTCTTTTGCTTGGCAAAGCACTCCTCTTGGTTATTCAAGGCATTAAGTTTGGAAAGGCTTTCTTTCTCCTTGGCCACAAGCCCAGGATCCCCACCATTTGACACTAACTGTCTTTAAAGATTAAGCAATTCCTCTCCAGCTTCATTAACTCGCAACTAAATATCATAACATTTCTTCTTGTTTAGCTCCTTTATACTAGCTTTCACCATCTTTAGCTTCTTGCAAACTCAGTACAATGGGTACCCATCAACATAAGTATTCCAAGTAGGCAAAAACTCCTCATACTCAGCCTAAAAATTAAAGAACTTAAATGGTTTAGTACCTTCTTTCATATGGAGCCCCAAGCAAACCAAAATAGGGCCATGATGTGAAACCCAAAAAGGAAAGAACTCAGCTAAGGAAAATCTAAACTGAGTGTTCCAACAGCTATTAACAAGAACTCTGTCAATTTTCCTTAGGATATAGTTCGTTGCACACCCATTGTTCCAAGTAAAATGAAAACCCCCGTATCTTAGATCATCCAGCTCAGCCTACAGAAGACACTTATTAAATTTATCCATGAAACCAAGCCAATCAGTGCTTCCCCCCTTTCTTTCAAAAAGAGATCTTATAGCATTAAAATCACCCATGACAAGCCAAGGTTCATTGCAAACCAAATCTGCATGTTACTCAAGATCTCACCATAGCTGCCTTCTAAGGGTTACAGTGTGTAAACCATAAGCAAAGGAAACATAGCAAATGGATCTTCTGCTCAATAAGAAAAATCTTATAGTGAATAATTTGGTTGGTCATGGTTAGAATTTCCAACTTTACCAATCTCAAATTTCACCCAACCCAGATTCTACCATCCCTATTAGTGTTGTAAGTGTGAATGAAATCCCAGTTCTTCATTAGTCCATGACAAACCGAATCCTTATTGTCCAACTTGACTCTAGATTGTACAAGAGCAAAACACCAAATGTTGTGGTTCCTAACAAAATCATTTATTTCTCTCTGCTTGGAAAGATCATTGAGACCTCTCACATTCCTGCAAGCAAAGGACATTAATTATGTAGTAAAGAGGTGCTCCCCTTAGAGCTACTAACGGAGCTCTATCTTCTTGTCTTCTCATTCTTCGTCATATTCTTTTGCTTCTTCCGATCAACTTCATCAACTAGCACCACCTTGTCTCTTAGAGGATTTGCATAAGGAGTTGTGCTCAAATTTGACTGACCACCCCCACTAGTTTCCATGACATCATTATCTCCCACCTTGTCCAATTGCTGACATCTATTGAGAGTAATAATCTCAACACCAGCACAACTTAGCCTTTCTTTGTTTGATGAAGCATTTCCAAAACCACCTGGACCATCTCCATCCAACAATGGAGCTACCTCAACTTCTTCTAAGGACTAAAACCTATTGGTAATAATTAACTCATTTGCCACTTCCAACTCTTTAGAAGAGCTAGCTATTGCACAAGAAGATCCCCCTTTATCAACAGGCACCTCTTCTATATTCATAACCATTTGGATATGCAAACCAGGCTCTATGGCAATAGCTTTGCCATGCTTTTCACCTCTACCCACTCACCTTGTTGCTTTGCCTCTTTATCCTTGCTCTTCTTGATTTGCCATTCTTGTCTAGCTTTCTTTTGGCACTTGTTGATTGTGTGCCCAAACTCGTTGCATTGAGCACAAATCTTTGGGACCCAATTGTATTCCATGGAAATTTCAACTATGTTTCCACCTTCTACCTCTAGCTCAATAGTTTTTGGTAATAGAGATTCAGGGCTGACCTCAATATAGATTCCAGCATATTGAATGCATTGCACTTCTGCAGTCATGTTATCTGCATATAATCGTTTACCCACAACACTAGCAATATAGATAAGCCCTTTATCCGTCCAAAATTTTAGGGGTACATTGTAGAAATTGACCCAAATTGGAATAGTCTTGCAATCCTCCTTATTAAAGGACATGTTCTATTGCCATTTCTGAATAACAATGGGTTTGCCAACTATGTGCCAAGGTCCTCCTTCAAGGATTTCTTCATATTGTGTAGCTGAATAAAAGTTGAAAAAATAGAACCCATTGCCCCCTATAAGCATCTTGACCAAACCCTCGTTGTCCCCCAGTTTCCTGGCAATATTATTAACTAAATTAAATGGTAGTTTCTTATCCATAAAGTAGCCCATCAGAGTTGTCTCCCATTGCTCAACCCCATATTTAGCTATAACTGGAGGGGGTTTAACTTTAACTTTTTCCTTTGAAATGACAGGTTTAAATATTCAAGGTTCATTATGGAACATGAGGCATATTTAAGAACATAACTCCACCTACTTGGGGATTTGGAGGGCCACAATATAGAATTCAAATTTGGAAGGTCTGGACCATTGGGACCACTTTGCTTTGGACTAGCTTCGATGACCATGCCCTCCCTATGCTACCTCCATGCTTGGCTGCCTACAAGTTCTGCATCAGCAGACTTGTCTCTAATCTTTTTTTCACCCAAGTAAGCATCTTGTACCCCATTTCCCAAACACAAAGTAGTGGAGGCAAGACTCATCCCCATCCCCTTTGCATGTGCACTCTCTTCACCCAAGTTGGCATGTTGCACTCCATTTCCCAAACCCAAAGCAATGGTGACAAAACCCATCTTTTCCATATGCTGAGGTTTGGACACCAAATTTGCAGTTGCTTTAGAGAGAGAACTCACCATATAAGTTTCGTCTTCCTCCTGAACCTTATCTGCCCAGCTTTGGAATGAAGAGTTACTGCCTGGAGATTTTTCACCATTTGTGCACGAGAGAGGACCTCCAAAGCTAGTAACAGGGGTGTTGAAACCAACCTTGACATTGTGCATCTCTGAAGCCATACTTGACCCAAGCTTTCTACCTGAAGTATTGCGTAACTCAGACACCATAGCCTTGAGTCTTTCAATCTCAGATTTGTACTCATCTCTTTCCAACTTCAAAAAACTCCAGATCTGAATTCAACTTTGAGATTCTTTGAGCAGCATCACTTGGAACAATGACTTGACCTCACCCAACTTCCGTTATAGAGCTATCAACATGAATACCTTGTGACCCTGCTCTTAGCTTTAGAAATCTCTCTCGAGAGCCATTAAAAGGGTCATACATTCCTACACCATTGCCTAATAGAGGTGAACCATCCTCACCAACTGCAGCAATATCCCCCATCTTTCTAAGATGGTCTCCATTCTCACCCTCCATGTTTTTCAAAGAATTAGAATAAATTCTAGAGAGAGAAAACGAATCCTAGAGGGAGAAACTGTCAACTAACCCCCCAGCTGCACCACACTCATTAATGCCACCTTCAACCTCCATTAATGCTAAAACATGAAAGAACTAGAGGAAGAGGAAACAATAACTGTTGAAACTCTAGAGAGAAGGGAGAGCTTCTCTCTTTAGCTCTTCACCAACTTCTGTGGGACCCTTTTTATCCCATGAGCTCCAAAACAACCAACACAAAGTCCCATCTAACTAAGTCATAGGACTTCATGAGATCTACCTTCACAGCACATTTAGCCAACTTGTTGTTCTTATGATAGCCTCTCATAAGTTCCTAAGCATGTAAGGTATTATCACTAATCTTCCTACCTTGAATGAAAGCTGATTGGGTTTCATCAATAATCAGAGGTAACAAACTCTTAATTCTATCTACAAGAATCTTAATAATGCATTTGTGTAGAGTATTGCAGCAAGAACTAGGTCTATAGTCCTCTAAGGTTGTGGGATTAGGAACTTTGGGGATTAAGCCTACAATGGTAGCATTGACTTGCTTTAGCAGACAACCAGAATCAAAGAATGATTTAATAACAGTAACCATCTGATGTGAATCCCACCAAAAAGAATGAGACCCGATACAATGAGGAACCTAAGAAAGTTCTATGATCAGATTTTGAATGAAGGCCTCGACCCGTTGTTTATGACAAACAAGAACCTTGGTATATATGACCTCAACCCGTTGCTTGATGGGAAACAAGAACCTTGGTATAAGGAAGATGCCACAAACGGTGGTGGAGCTCCGTTTGATAAGTCGTTGGTGAACGCCATGGGAAATCCGATAAGTTCAAATAGTTCTTCAAAGAACCGTAGACAATACTCTCACAATTTGTTGAATAATGATCTGAATTTTATTCATTGCATATACGTCTATTTAAAGGATTAGCCATTACAAGGAAACTCCCTAAATGGTACCCATGTGGTGTTTCCTTGGGAAAGACATCCTTATAATCATGCAAAAGAGAAACAACAGAACTAGGCAAAGCAAGGTCAAGTTCGTTAGTATTTAAAAATGCCTTTTTGTACAAAAGTACAATCATCGGCTGTTTTGAAAAGATTGCTTGCGTAACTTCACTCACTGTTGTATAGAAATTCTTTTGTTTTCTCTCTGATTTTCTCTCAAGGCCCAAATTTTGATTTTCTTTTTCTCTCTCATTTTTCTCGGCCTCTCTCTGATTTTCACTCCTTTTCTTTTGTTCACTCTCTTTTTGCAATCTCACTAGATCCTCATATACTTGCTGCAGAGTCAACGGTACAAGAGTGATTAATCATTGATTGAGCACAAAAGAGTATTTGTTTGTAAAGCCATCATGCTTTACATGCCTATCAAACTGCCATGGACGCCCTAGCAGTAAATGTCCTACTTGCATTGGCAAAACATCACACAACACTTCATCTTCATATTTACCTATTCGAAATGCAGCTAACACCTGCTTGTTCACCCTCATTTGCTCACTATCATTCAGCCATTGCAACTTGTATGGCCTAGGGTTCTTCAACACGGGTAGTCCCAATTTTTCAACCATGATTGTGTTGGCCACATTAGTACAACTACCACCATCAATAATCACACTACATACCTTGTCCTTGCCGTAGCACCTAGTGTGAAAAATGTTCTCCCGCTGCACTTCATCCTCTTCTTTTGCTTGAAGGCTCAATGCTCTCCTCACCACTAATGTCAATGCATCAGGGGCAGAATATTCCTCCCCAGAAATGTCCTCCAATGGTGGCATGTCGTCGGTGTCAGAATCTTCATTGTCAGTCACAATTTCACCATTGTCTTGTAATAGCATGACCTGCTTGTTTGGACATTGACTTGCTATGTGTCCCCCACCTTGACATTTAAAACATTTAATATCACGATTCCTAGAGGTAGTAGTATCGGTTTTACCTTGAGGAACGTGGCTGGTGTTTGCAGACTTGGGCTCGGATTTGGATGTTTGGGACTTGTCCATCTGCTTGGTATAACTCAGTTTCCATGATGTAGCACTAGTATTATGGGCTGCACGTGATCCACCCCCCCTCTTGAGTTGTTGCTCCACTTTGATGGCCATGTGCACCATATCTTCCAAGTTCACATAATGTTGCATCTCTACCCTATCTTGGATTTCCCGGTTTAATCCAGGTAAAAACCTAGCCATTGTAGCCTCTCGATCCTCCTCGACATCAGCTCGGATCGTAGCAATCTCCATCTCCTTGTAGTAATCTTCCACACTTCGGCTGCTCTGTCTAAGTCCTTGTAGCTTTTTGTGCAACTCCCTATAGTAATAACTTGGAACGAACCGCTTTCTCATCATTGTTTTCATTGCCTCCCATGTCTCTATTGGTCGTTCTCTATTCCGCCTCCTGTTATAACAAGCTGATCCCACCATGTAATAGCATAGTCAAAAAATTCAATCACAGCTAATTTTAACTTCTTTGCTTCGGAATAGTTGTGGCAATCAAACATGAACTCCATCTTCTTCTCCCACTCAAGGTATGCTTCAGGATCAGATTTACCTTGAAAAGACGGAATCTTCAACTTAATACCTCCCAAGTTGTTATCTTCCCAATTCCTGGCTTCTATAAACCGCCCTCCATGCCTCCTATTGCTAACAACAGAATCCCGGTCATCTTCATCCTCAAAACCATCCCCATAAGGATCTTCATCTTCAACCCTTACTTCCCTTGGTTGAACTCTTCCCTCCTATGCACAATAGGGACGTTGTGTGGCTACTTCTCACGTGTGCTCTCCATCTGATCTATCCGTTCATGCACTTGCTCCAGTTCCAACTTCATCACACGCCTCATCTCACTCATCATGGCCTCCATAAGCATCTTCGGATCAGCCAAATTCATTGCACCTTCGACATTGATTTTAGAACTATTATGAGACATGTTTGCTGCAAAACAATGTTAGAAAAAAAAAAAAAAAAAAAGACCTCACAATACTCTTCCTTACGTGTTTACACTCAAGAATGTAAATCACTCTACACTCGTGTTTCACTTAAAACGTGGCTTTTAACCCTCCAATGTTATCACCACTCTTGCCTTTTTCCACTCAGTAATTCCCTTCCAGTTCTTTTGAAGCTAAAAAAACAGTATTCAAAATTTCCAGCAACAATTCAACAAGAACTCATTAAGGAATTTCAGATTTTTAGAACAAGAATACAAAGAACGCGGCTGATTAGACTTTCAGAAGCACAATATAGCAAACTTTTCACGAAAAGAAAAAAAGAATATTTGGTTTTGGAATAAAGTGATTTTGGCCCTAGTGGAACCAAAATGGAAGAACCAAGCAATCTTTTCTTTTCTTCTTCTTTGGATGTTTTCCCCTCTTTCTTCTTTTTTTTTTTTTTTTTGCTTTGACATCTGTTTTTTTTTTCTTCTTTTTTTTTTTACTTGAACTAGATTCGTGAACAGTAACAATGAATAGTTATGGGGACAAGATGGGATGAAAACAAGAAACAAAGATAGGTGGATGTTGACCCTGATTTTAGAAACCTGGCTCTGATACCAAATGATACAAATCCCACCAAAAAGAATGAGACCCGATACAATGAGGAACCCAAGAAAGTTCTATGATCAGATTTTGAATGAAGACCTCGACCCGTTGTTTACGACAAACAAGAACCTCGGTATATATGACCTCAACCCGTTGCTTGATGCGAAACAAGAACCTTGGGTATAAGGAAGACGCCACAAACGGTGGTGGAGCTCCGTTTGATAAGTCGTTGGTGAACGCCATGGAAAATCCGATAAGTTCGAATAGTTCTTCAAAGAACTGTAGAGAATACTCTCACAATTTGCTAAATAATGATCTGAATTTTATTCATTGCATATACACTTATTTAAAGGGCTAGCCATTACAAGGAAACTCCCTAAATGGTATCTGAATTAGGGCTAAAAATCTGGTGCAAAATATCTCTTAGTTGCCTAAAAGATACTTGCCTAAATAAAAAGATATTCAACCCTTTTAAGTGGCCGATCACATGCCTAAACTAGAAAAGGAAATTTAGGGAATGGATGTATCCAGCCATATACACTCATATAAGCAAATAAAAAGGAAATTAATTGGCATGCAAGCCTTACATATAAATCCAAAAAGGAATGTCTTTATTCTTGGCCAAATTCTTCTAGAACATGAATCATATTGATGATTCCGTGCTACTCACTCGGATAATACTCAATGGTCCTCCACGAATATGCTTGATTTTCTTGAGCCCATGCCTCTTGAATCAATCCATTGTGTACCTCTTTAAACTTCTTGGCCCGTGCTCTTGTCACTGGCCCAATTGGGACTTGGACTTGTTCCCTTGGAGTTATGTTGACATGGATTGCATCACCATCTCCTTTCCAACTATAGGCCAGGCTTTCTTTTTTTTTTTTAAAGAAAAAGCCATTGAAACCATCAGGACCAGGGGCCTTGTTTGGATTTAAGTTAAAGAGCACTTGCTTAATCTCTTCTTCCGAGACATTCCTATTCATGTTTGCAGCTGCTTCTTTAGAAACCACAATACTAATATACTACTGAAGCTCATGTTTCCCTGAATACTTCATAGCATTATCCTTACTCAATAAGTTTTGGAAGTACTTTACAGATTCTTCCTTGACCTCTTTAATATATTCTACTACAGTATCATCCTCCTTCTTAATTGAGAAAATTTTATTTCTATTTGCTCTATTCCTTACTGACTTGAAGAAAGAATTTGTATTCTGATCCCTTTCATTCAGCCACAGAATTATGCTCTTTGCTTGGCAAAACTCTCCACTCGGTTATTCAAAGCATTAAGTTTGGAGAGGCTTTCTTTCTCCTTGGCCACAAGCCTAGGATCCCCACCATTTGTCTCTAACTGTCTTTGAAGATGAAGCAACTCCTCTCTAGCTTCGTAAACTCTCAGTGAAATATCATAACATTTCTTCTTATTTAGCTCGTTTAAACTAGCTTTCACCATCTTTAGCTTCTTGCAAACTTGGTACATTGCGTAACCATCAACAACAGTGTTCCAAGCTTGCTGCACTGTAGGCAAAAATTCCTCATACTTAGTCCAAAAATTAAAGAACTTAATTGATTTAGTACCTTCTTTCATATGGAGCCCCAAGCGAACCAAAATAGGGCTATGATCTGAAACCCCCAAAAAGGAAAGAATTCAGCTGAAGAAAATCTGAATTGAGTAATCCAACGGCTGTTAACAAGAGCTGTATCAATTTTCCTTAGGATATAGTTCTTTGCACACTCATTGTTCCAAGTAAAATGAAAACCCACGTATCTTAGATCATCCAACTTAGCCTCCACAAGACACTCGTTAAATTCACTCATGAAACTAAGCCAATCAGTGCTTTTCAGTTCTTTCAAAAGAAGATCTGATAGCATTAAAATCGCCCATGACAAGCCAAGATTCATTACAAACTAGATCTGCATGTTGCTTAAGTTTCCTCCAAAGTTGCCTGCTAAGGGTTACAGTGTGTAAACCACAAGCAAAAGAAACATATAAATGGATCTTCTGCTCAATAAGAAAAATCTTACATGAATAATTTGGTTGGTCATGCTTAGAACATCCAATTTCACCAAACTTGAATTCCACCCAACCCAAATTCTAGCATTCCCATTAGTGTTGTGATTACGAATGAAATCCTAGTTCTTCATTTGCCCACAACAAACCGAATCCTTACTCTCCAGCATGACTCTAATTTCTACAAGACCAAAACACCAAATATTGTGGCTCCTAAGAAAATCTTTTATTTCTCTCTGCTTGGAAAGATCATTCAAATCTCTCACATTCCAGCAAGTAAAAGACATTAATTACGTAGTAAAGAGGTGCTCCCCTTAGAGCTACAAACGAAGCTTTGTCTTCTTTTCTTCTCATTCTTCCTCTTATTCTTTTGCTTCTTCCGATCAACTTCATGAATTGCCACCATCTCGTCTCTTAGAGGATTTGCATCAAGAGTTGCCATCAAATTTGACTGACCACCCCCACTAGTTTCCATGACATCATTATCTTACACCTTGTCCAATTGTTGACACCTATTGAGAGTTATAACCTTAACACCAGCACAACTCAGCGTTTCTTTATTTGATGAAGCATTTCCAATACTACTTGGACCTCCTCCATCCAACAGTGGAGCTAGCTCATCTTCTTCTATGGATTGAAACCTATTGGTAATAGTTAACTCATTCGCCACTTCCAACTCTTTAGAAGAGCTAGCTATTGCATAAGAAGATCCCCCTTTATCAACAAGCACCTCTTCTATATTCATAACCATCTGGGTATGCAAACCAGGCTTTATGGCAATAGCTTTGCCATGCTTTTTCATCTCTACCCACTCATCTTGTTGCTTTTCCCCTTGATCGTTGCTCTTCTTGATTTGCATTCTTGTCTAGTGTTCTTTTGGCACTTGCTGATTACGTGTCCAAACTCCTTGCCTTGAGCACAAATCTTTGGGACCCAACTGTATTCCACAGCAATTTCTACTATGTTTCGACCTTCCATCTCTAGCTCAATAGTTTTTGGTAATAGAGATTCAAGGTTGACCTCAATACAAATTCGAGCATATTGAATGTGTTGCACTTCTGCAATCATGTTACCTGCAAGGACATGTTCTGTTGCCATTTCTTAAGAGCAATGGGAAGGAAATTAGAAGAGGTGGAAGGTAGAGGCATTGTTGAAATGGTTGTTGAGTACAATTGGGTTCCAAAGATTTGTGAAGTTTGCAAAGAGTTTGGGCATGTAGTGAGCAAGTGCCAAAAGGTGATTAAACAAGAATGACAAGTTAAAAAGAATTCAGTAGTAGAGATTGCAAATGAAGACGGCTGGACAAAAGTTAAGCGCAAAGTTAGCTTGTGTTGTGTACTTTTCTTTGGTAGTACTACTTGGGTTCTTTTGTTTGTTTGGATGGTAATATTTCTTTATTATCCTTGTCCTGCGACCTGGGGTATGCCCCTTGTATTTGTAGTTGATCTTTTTATCTTTTTTTTTCGTCTATATATTTTTTCTTACTTAGCAAAAATAAAAAAAGTTAGGAATTGTCGCACTTGACACAAAATCAATTTGATACTCTATTCCTGTAATAGGTGGCAACCTACTAGGCACATTGGTAGGAAACACATCCTCATATTCTTACAACAAAGAGACAATAACACTAGGCAAAGATTCATCAAATTCATTAGTATTAAAACAAGCCTTTTCATACAGTAGTACAAATATAGGCAGGTTTGTATAAAAAGCAGTATTGACATCACTTGCCTTAGCATAAAAACTTGTATTTTTGTTTCTCTCATTTTTTTTCACACTTTTCTTTTCACTCACCTTTTTCTGTTCGCTCTCTTTTTTCTTTTCACTCCCTTGTTCATCATCTTTTTTTGAATTTTTAATCTCACAATTTTTTTTCAACTCATTCTCTTTTTTTAATTTAATTTGATCTTCATACACTTGTCTTGGAGTCACTGGGACAAGAATAATAGTTTTGCTATCCTTTACAAAAGAATGCCTATTCTTGAACTCGTCATGAGTGAGCTTGCTGTCAAATTGGCATGGCCTACCCAATAATTTGTGACCTGTTTGCATTGGAACAACATCACAAAGTACTTCATCCTTGTACTTTCCAATTGAAAAAGAAATCGGCACTTGTTTATTCACCTTAACATTCTCACAATCATTCAACCACTGCAAGTTATACGGTCTAGGGTGTTTCAAGATAGATAAATTCAATTTTTCAACTAGAATAGTGCTAGCCACATTAGTACAACTTCCCTCATCAATGCTCATACTACATACCTTGTTGTTGACATGGCACCTAGTTTGAAAAATGTTCTCCCTTTGTTATTCCATGTCATCCTCTTTGACTTGGACACTTAAAGCACAACTAATCACAAGTGACTTGCCCTCCACCAGATACTCCACATCATCGTCACAAGAGTTTGCAAGCGATGGCATATGATCATCATTGCTATCACTTTCGATTTCCCCTTCTCCATCAACAGGTGCGATCATAGTCCTCTTATTTGGGCATTGTGAAACAATGTGACCTACTCCCAAACAACGAAAACACTTAATATCACGATTATGAGTTTGGTATTCAATTTTACCTTTGTTGACATTAGGAACTTCATCTCTCCTTTTCGGTGGTTTGATTTTGGACTTAGAAACAGCCCCTTTGTCTTTCCTCCAATTAAACCTCGATGAAGTAGAGGAGCCCGAATTTTGAGGTAACCAAGTTTCTTTCCTTTTTAGCTATTGTTTCACATTTATTTCCATGTGCACCACATCCTCCAACTCCACGTAGTGTTGCACTCCACCATATTGGCAATGTCTTGGTTCAGCCCATTCCAAAACCTTGCTATGGTAGTTTCTCTATCCTCTATCCTTCTCTACATTTAATCAAATCATGGCGATCTCCATCTCCTTGTAGTAGTCATCCACGCTCCTATAGCCTTGAGTAAGACAAACTGCCTCCTCATGATTGCCTTCATTTCCTTCCAAGTCTCAATAGACCTCTCATGGTTTCTCCTTCTATTCATCACAAGTTGATCCCACCATGTAATAGCATAGTTAGTAAATTCAATGACAGCAAGTTTTACCTTTTTCTTCTTGAAGTAGTTGTGGCACTCAAAAATCAACTCCACCTTCTTCTCCCATTCCAAGTATGCTTATGTATCTTTTTTTTTGTGGAACGATGATATCTTCATTTTGATGTTTCCAAGGTTTTTGTCAGTTTTATCTCACCATCTAGGGTCTCTTCGGAAACCTCTGTTAGGCCTTTCTCCCCTTGGTATGAACCTACCCTTGCCATTCAATGAAACTTGATTCTTTTCATCTTTGAACTCATTCTCATGGTCACCATCGACACATCCACAATCGCACGCCTTTCTTGCCTCCTAGCGATGGGGACTCTTTGGGGACGCCCCTTGCGCCAAGTAGCAATAACAGCGTCTTGCCGATCCATCTGATTCCAAGTTTCATTAAATACCACGTTTATGCGTTTGAATTGTTGTTGCATAGCTTGCAACATGGAGAATGACTCCTTCCATCCTTCTTTCTATGATGTGTCGTCCCTATAAGAATTTTTTTTTAAGCTATGGAGATATATTAGAACAATCCCTCACAGCAGTCCCTCACGTGTTTGCACACAAATTATGTCACTCACTCCCGTGTTTCACTCTGAAATTGGCTTTTTTCCAATATTAATCTCACATTCTCTTGCCCTTTTCCACTTCTAGCTTCCTTTTTTTTTTTTCTCGGTAAGTAAGAAAGAATATTTAAACCAAAAAAGATCGGAAGATCAAGTACAAATTAAAGGGGCATACCCCAGGGCATAGGATGATGATCATTAGGAAAATAAAATAACCATACTAACAAACAGAAGAACCTAACTAGCACTAGTTAGGAAAAGTACACAACACAAGCTAATTTAGCTTTACAACTTTAAGAAACTGAACAAATAAGAAAAATAGTTGCCCCTAGTTCTTGAAGATATCATTGAAAATCCACCATATCTGCTGGAGATCCCTATTTGGTGTCGTTCTATGAAAGCCTCTCAAACTAGCCATCCTGTTATGAACTTGAAAGACTATATCATTGAGCACTGCCTTTGTGTACCTACACTTGTTAGCCATAAATCTACCATTCCTTTTCCTCCAAAGGAAATAAAAAGTGGTGGATAGCATTAACTTGTATAGAATATTCTTCAAAGCCTTCGCCTTTAAGGTACATGCCAAAGATACAATCCCCTCCCACTCATTACTCAAGCATTAGGCCTTTCATTTTGCTAGTAGCTGCACCAACAATTTGTTGGGGTAATCGAACACTGGAAGAAGAGATGGTTGTGGTCTTCAATTTTATCTCCACAATACACACAACACGTGTTATTTAAAATTTCATAAGGAGTATGTTTGTCTTAGGTGGCAAATCTTTCTCGAATAGCAAGCCAAAGGATGAAGCTATGTCTAGGAATAGTCTTCTTAAACCAAGCAACTTCAGCCCACTCCACTTGAGTACTATGGTTTCAAATACTTTGCCAAGCTAATCTAACTAAACATTGGTGAATTTTTTTTTGGGAATCCATATAGCTTGATCAATACAAGAGCTGTTAGGGTGTAGAATACCTAGCATACACCTCTTGAGCTCCAGCAACTCTATGGAATTTGCCACAAGCTAATGCCACTGATTGTCCCTAATAATAGTGTTGACTTTTGCTTCTTTGCCTAGACCAGAATAATAGATCACCCTATCCCCCATTCTTTGATGTATAGGTCCCATTGGCAGCCAGTTATCATACAAAAGGGAAACCAGTATACCTTCCCCAATTTTGTACTTGATTTAAGGCCTAATGTAATCTCTTAGGTGTGGAATTTTCCTCCAAGTCCAAGTGTAATCTCAAGGAACCTTAGCCAACTAGAATTGACTTCTAACAAGGAGGTTTGCTCTAACCCACTTCACCCAAGAAGAGGTTGTAGAAGATTGGCACAACAACCTTATGTATTTAACTATATTAGCTTGGTTCCAATCCACCAACTTCTTTATGCGCAGACCATCTTCCTAATTAACCTTAGCTCCATTATTCTTTAAATTAGGGCCTTTCCAAAGAAAAGATCTGAAGCATTGACTAATTTTCTTCAAAACTTTTTTTGACATAATGAAGTGGGCACACTAGTATTTCTGCCTGCTAAATAAAACTGATTTGATGAACTGTAACTGACCTACATAAGACAGGAATTTACCAGTCCAAGACTTGGTTAGCCTTGGTCATAATTCTATCAACCAAGTTATTGCAATCTTTAGGTTTCAACTTTGAAAAAACTAGGGAATCCCAAGTACTGAATTCGAAGAGCACCTAACTGGAACTTGAAGAGATTTAACAATTTCTCCCTCCCATGATCATCCAAACCATTGAGAAAAATATTACTCTTGGCACAATTTGGAACAAGTCTTGAGAATTCAAAAAATTTATCTACAGCATCCTTTAAAATTCTAGCAGAAGCAATCTCACCGTTGCAATAAAGTATCAAGTCATCAACAAAACAAAGATGGGTTAAGCTAGTTTTCTCGCATCTCCAATGAAACTGAAAATTTGGGTTCCTCTTCACTTGCTATTGAATAATTTGAGATAGAAAATTCATACAAATTACAAACAAGTAAGGGAATAAAGGATCACCTTGCTTCAGGCCTTTAGCACCAGGAAAGAAGCCCTCAATGGCACCATTAAGGCTGATAGAGTACATATGAGTAGAAATGTAGATCTGTATCTAATTCCTTAGCTTCTCTGAAAATCCCATAAGCTGCAAAACATCCAATAGAAAGTCCCATCTCACTAAGTCATAGGCCTTCATCAGATCTACCTTCACAGCACATTTAGCCAAATTCTTGTTCTAATGATAGCCTCTCATAAGTTCCTGAGCAAGTAAGATGTTAACACTAATCTTCCTACCTTGAATAAAAGCTGATTGGGCTTCATCAATAACCAAAGGGAGCAAACTCTTAATTCTATCCGCAATAATCTTAGTAATGCATTTGTACAGAATATTGCAACAAGAATAGGACTATAGTCTTTTAAGGCTATAGGATTAGGAACTTTGGGGATTAAGGCTATAGTGGTAGCATTGACTTCCTTTAGCAAATAACCAAAATCAAAGAATGATTTAATAGTAGCAACCACCTCCTTTCCAATTATAGGCCAAACTTTTTAAAGAAAAAGCCATTGAAACCATCAGAACCAGGGGCCTTGTTTGGATTTAAGTTAAAGAGCAGTTGCTTAATCTCATCTTCCGTGACATTCCTATCCATGTTTGCAGTTACTTCTTTAAAAATCACTTTACTAATATACTGCAGATGCTCTTGTTTCCTTGGATACTTCACAACATTTTTCTTACCTAACAAGTTCTGGAAGTACTTCACAAATTACTCCTTGACCTTTTTAATATCTTCCACTATAGTACCATCCTCTTTAATTAAGGATATTTTATTCCTATTTGTTCTATTCCTTGTTGATTGAAGAAAAAAATTTGTATTCTGATTCCCTTCATTCAGCCACAGAATTCTACTCTTTTGCTTGGCAAAGCTTTCCTCTTGGTTATTCAAAGCATTTAGTTTGTAAAGGCTTTCTTTCTTGATGGCCACAAGACCAGGATCCCCACCGTTTGCCTTCAACTATTTTTGAAGATTAAGCAACTCCTCTTTAGCTTTATTAACTCGCAGTGAAATATCATAACATTTCTTCATATTTAGCTTCTTCAAACTAGCTTTCACCATCTTTAGCTTCTTGCAAACTCAGTACATTGGGTACCCATCAACAACAGTATTCCAAGCTTGCTGCATCGTAGGCACAAACTCTTCATACTCAGCCCAAAAATTAAAGAACTTAAATAGTTTAGTACCTTCTTTAATATGGAGCCTGAAGCGAACCAAAATAGTGCTATGATCTGAAACCCCAAAAAGGAAAGAACTGAGTTGAGGAAAATCTAAACTGAGTATTCCAACAGCTATTAGGAAGAGCATTGTCAATTTTCCTTAGGATATAGTTCTTCGCACACCCATTGTTCCAAGTAAAATGAAAACCCCCGAATCTTAGATCATCCAGCTAAGCCTCCACATGACATTAAATTCATCCATGAAACCAAACCAATCAGTGCTTCCCCCCTTTTATTCGTAAAGCATTAAAATCGCCCATGACATGCCAAGGTTCATTAGAAACTAGATTTGTATGTTGTTCAAGATCCCTCCAAAGCTGCCTTTGAAGGGTTACTATGTGTTAACCATAAGCAAAAGAAACATAGTAATGGATCGTCTACTCAACAAGAAAAATCTTACAATGAATAATTTGGTTGGTCATGCCTAGAACATCCAATTTCACCCAACTTGAATTCCACCCAACCCAAATTCTACCATCCCCATTAGTGTTGTAATTATGAATGAAATCCCAATTCTTCATTAGCCCATGACAAATCGAATTCTTATTCTCCAACTTGACTCTAGTTTCTTACAAGACCAAAAAACCAAATATTTTGTATGTTGTTCAACAAAATCTTTTATTTCTCTCTACTTGGAAAGATCATTGCGACCTCTCACATTCCAATAAGCAAAAGACATTGATTATGTAGTAAATAGGTGCTCCCCTTAGAGCTACTAATGGAGCTCTGTCTTCTTTTCTTCTCATTCTTCCTCATATTCTTTTGCTTCTTCTGATCAATTGCCACCACTTTGTCTCTTAGAGGATTTGCATCAAGAGTTGTCGTCCAATTTGACTGACCACCACCACTAGTTTCCATGACATTATTATCTTCCAACTTGTCCGATTGTTAACATCTATTGACAGTTATAACCTTAACACCATCACAACTCAGCCCTTCTTCATTTGAAGCATTTCCAATACCACGTAGACCTCCTCCATCCAACAATGGTGCTAGCTCATCTTCTTCTAAGGACTGAAACGTATTGGTAATAGTTAACTCATTTGCCACTTACAACTCTTTAGAAGAGCTAACTATTGCACAAGAAGATCCCCCTTTATCAACAGGCGCCTCTTCTATATTCATAACCATCTAGGTATGCAAACTAGGCTCTATGGCAATAGCTTTGCCATGCCTTTTCAGCTCTACCCACTCACCTTGTTGCTTTGCCTTTGATCCTTGCTCTTCTTGATTTGCCATTCCTGTCTAGCTTTCTTTTGGCACTTGTTGATTGTGTGTCCAATGATACGAACCCCGCCAACAATGTGACGAAACCCGTCACCAAATCTGGAAAACAGGACCAAAGAACCTTCAAGCTTGAAGGAAACCGCGACCCGTTGCTTAGCAAAGCAAGAACCTTGGTATGGTGAAGACACCACAAACGAGAATGGATGATCCGTTTGATAAGTCTGGTTTGAACGCCACAAGGAATTCCTTGATAAGTTCGGATTAGTTCTTCAAGAAACTCAAGAAGAATATAGAAACTCACAAAATATTTATTCCATTTGAATTTGACAACCAAGAGCCTTTTTATAGGCTTACATGATAAGATCTCTAGAATATTCTAATCTTTAAAGATTTCCCTAATTACTTCCTAGCCAATACAATCTTCCAAATCTGGTATTTTTCAAATCTGCTCACATTCCAAATCTAATCCAAATCAATATAAATCTAATCCTTTCCAAAACCAAACCAAATCAAGGAAATTCAAAAAAATTCAAATTCAAATTTCAAATTCGAATCTCCATCTGATTTATTGCTAGTCAATTAAGCCACATCAGATTGTGAGCCCACTTGGATGTATATGACTTAGTGAAATACGACCACATTTGATTGGGACCTCCCTTGCACGTGTATGGTGGATTGGTTCTCTCCTGGATCAAATTTGAGTAATAAAACCAAGCTTTATTCACTCTCAGTGGTGAGCATACTTTCTCCTTGTTGTAGAACTCTCCGGACTAGGTTATTCATCTCTTCTTTGAATCTCTTAGCTTGTGCCCTCGTCATCGGACCAATTGGAACTTGAACCTGAATCATATTGATGATTCCGTGCAGCTCACTTGGATCATGCTCAATGGTCCTCCACGAATATGTTTGATTTGCTTGAGCCCATGCCTCTTGAATCCGTGCTGCTCACTTGGATCATGCTCAATGGTCCTCCACGAATATGCTTGATTTGCTTGAGCCCATGCCTCTTGAATCAATCCATTGAGTACCTCTTTAAACTTCTTGGCCCGTGCTCTTGTCACCGGCCCAATTGGGACTTGGACTTGATCCCTTAGAGTTATGTTGACATGGGTTGCATCATACATTTGGCTGTTGTGCCAATATTCTACGGCCTCCTATTGGCACTCCCAGCTTCTTCCTTTTTAGTTCTTCATTAAACTAATAAACTTGCTCAAGAAATTCAACTTGTAGTATTTAAACCAATACTGATGGCAAGAAAAATTATTATAGAAACAACGAATCAAAGAAAAAGGACAGAAGTCAGTTTTTTTTAAAAGAATTGAAACTACAAAAGTCATAATTCAAGAACAAATAACTTTGATAAATATGGTGATTGATAGTATCTGTTGCCTCAATATCACCTTCTTCTTTTTTTTTTTTTTTTTTCTATTTTTTTGAACTTGGTGTATCATACAAGGCAAGAACAAGGAGTAAGGAACATAAATGAAACACTATGGATGATAGTAAGAAATAAATGAAAAAAGAATAGTAAACCTGATTTTAGAACTTGGCTCTGACACCAAATGATGCGAATCTCAACCAATACGCGTTTAGACCCAACAACAATATCAGAATACTTGCTCAAGAAAGCTAAAAGTAAGATTTTGAAAGAAAATCTCGACCCAACACTAATAATTGAAATGCAAACCGAAGGTATAGAGTAACTAACTCCTATCCAATGATTATATAGAATCACAAACCGAAGGTATAAAATTTGAATGCCACAACGAAGAATCCTTGATAAGTTCACAAGTTCTCTAAAGAACCAATAGAAGCAATAACACTCGTGTTTTTTTTTTATTCATCACAATTCAATGTTTTTCTATTACAAAGAGTGCATGGCATTTATAAAACATGATTGAGAAAAAAAAAACAACAAACAACCCCTAATTTATGGATAATCAGCCAATCAATTAACCAAGTCTAAAGAGTACTAACCAACCCCATCAATAGCTTGAATTAGATTTATTATGCTTTCATCTTCTTCTAACCCAAGCTTGGAATGTCCCATTTTAGAATCAGCCAAGATTTCATTAATTAGCTCATTAATTGATTCTTTGATCTTCTTGGATTTTGCTCTTGTAACAGGCTCAACTGGAGTATGTAATGGATCCTTTAATGGCGCTTGTTATTTCTTATCATTCCCCTTTTCTTCAACAGGATTCATCTTTGATTTGTTACTTACATCAAAAAGAGAGAGATCAGAAACATTAAATGTAGCACTAATGTTATACTCACCAGGAAGATCCAACTTGTGGGCATTATCGTTGAGACGCTCAAGGATTTGAAGCGGACCATCCCCTCTAGGATGTAGTTTGGACTGCCTACAGGCTGAAAATCTTTCCTTTCTCATATGCACCCAAACCCAATCACCCAGTTCAAAGATGATTCGTCTACAATCCATGTTAGCTTTGGTTACATATTGCTCATTTTTCTTCTCTATGTGTTACCGTACTCTTTCATGGAGTTTCTTCACCATCTTAGCCTTCTTTTGACCATCCGAACTAGTCCTTTCATTAAATAGGAAAGGCAATAAATCGAAAAGAGTTAGTGGATTAAAACCACAAACAATCTCAAATGGTAAAAAAATCAATAGTAGAATAAACACTCCGATTACAAGCAAACTCAATGAATGGCAAACAATTGTCCCAATTTTTCAAGTTCTTTTGAATTATAGTACGCAGCAAAGTAGATAAAGTTATATTCACTACCTCGATTTGTCCATCTGTTTGGGGGTGACAAGTAGTCGAAAACAACAATTTAGTTCCCAACTTTTCCCACAAGACTTTTCAAAAATAGCTAAGGAACTTAAAATCACGATCAGACACAATATCCCTAGGAACACCATGGTGTCATACTATCTCTTGAAAGAACAAATCAACGATGTGGGTTGCATTATCAGTTTTATGACAAAAGATGAAATCTGCCATCTTAAAATACCTATCAACAACCACAAAAATTGAATTCCTTCCTTTCCTCGACCTAGGCAAACCTAAAATAAAGTCTATAGAAATATCTATCTAAGGTGCACTAGGTATAGGTAAAGGAGTGTATAATCCATGTGGTAAGACTGTAGATTTGGCTTGCCTACATGTAACAAATCTAGCACAAATTCTTTCCACATCACGTTTCATTTTAGGCAAAAAAAAAAAAATTTTCATGCAACACGTCTAATGTCTTCCTTACACGAAAATGACCCATCAAACCACCTCCACGTGCCTCATGCACTAGGAACTCTCGCATAGAACTATTTGACACACAAAGTCTGTTATCTCTAAACAAATACCCATCTAGTCTATAGAACTTACCAAACATTGCCTTTTTGCACTCTCCATACACACTAGCAAAGTCATCATCCTTAACATATTCAAATCTCAATAATTTTGTATTTAATGAAGAGACAAAGGCATATCTTGATAATGCATCAGCCACAATTTTTTCCTTACCTTGTTTGTAATTGATTACATAAGGGATGATCTCAATGAATTCCATCCACTTCGTATGCCTTCTATTCAACTTACATTGTCCTTTTAAGTGCTTTAATGACTCATAGGCAATATCAATGACAAATTCTTTTGGCTAAAGGTAATGTTGCCAAGTCTCCAATGCTCTCATCAAATCATAAAGCTCCTTGTCATATGTCGGGAAGTTCAAAGCTCTCTCATTTTGTTTGTCACTAAAATAGGCTATTGGCTGCTTCCCCTGTATCAGAACAACTCCAATACCTATTCCTGAGGCATCTCACACAATCTCAAAAGTTTTAGAAAAACCAAGTAACGCTAATAAAGGAGCACCACACAACCTTTCTTTAATCTCATGCAATGCTTGATCTTGCTCACTACCCCATTTTGCCCATGAAGTTTTTAACAATTCTAGTGAGTGGTGCGGCTAGTGTACTGAAATCTTCGATGAATCACTGACAAAAACTAGCCAAAGCATGAAAACTTCTTACCTCTGTGATTGATTTAGGTGTGGGTCATTCCTTGATAGCCTTCACCTTTTCATCATCCACCTCAATTGGCAACATTACCAAGAAACACAACTTTATGCATGTAAAAAGAATATTTCTTTAAATTGGCAAATAGTTTTCTTTTCTCAAAACATCAAGCACACAATGCAAATGATCAATATGCTCATCCAAGTTATTACTGTACACCAAAATGTCATTAAAATAGACCACAACCAATCTACCCATAAACGCACGCAATGAATGATTCATTAACCTCATGAATATACTTGGTGCATTATTTAGACCAAACAGCATAAACAACCACTCATACAATCCATATTTAGTTTTAAAGGTAATTTTTCATTCATCACCTTCTTTCATCCTAATTTGATAATACCCATTTTTAAAGTCAATTTTTGTGAAAATACACGACTTATGCAACTCATCCAACATGTCTTCTAGCCTAGAAATGAGATGTCTATACTTTACTATAGTGTTATTGATAACCCTCCAATCAATACACATTCTTCAAGTTCCATCCTTCTTAGTTACAAGTAGCATCGGTACTGCGCACAAACTCATACTCTCTCTCATGTGTCTTTTGGCCAGTAACTCCTCCACTTGCCTTTGAAGGTTTTTTTCCTCCTCCGAATTACTCTTATAGGCTGGTCGGTTAGGAATTGTCACACCTGACATAAAATCAATTTGATACTCTATTCCTCTAATAGGCGGCAACCCACTAGGCACATCAATAGGAAACACATCCTCATATTCTTGCAACAAAGAGGCAACAATACTAAGCAAAGATTCGTCAAGTTTGTTAGTATTACAACCTACCTTTTCGTACAATAGTACAAATATAGGCGGGTTTGTATAAGCACTCTTGACATCACTCGCCTTAGCATAAAACCTCACTTGTATTTTTGTTTCTCTCTTTTTTTTCACTTTCTCTTTTCTTTTCACTCTCCTTTTTTTGTTCACTCTTTTTTTTTTCTCTTCACTCCCTTTTTCATCATTTTTTTTTTGAATTTTCAGTCTAAAAAATTTTTTCAACTCATTCTTTCTTTTTTATTTCATTTGATTTTCATGCACTTGTCTTGGAGTCAGTGGAACAAGAGTAATGGTTTTGTTGTCCTTCACAAACGAATGCTTATTCTTGAACCTGTCATGAGTGACCTTCCTGTCAAATTGCCATGGCCTACCCAATAATATGTGACCCATTTGCATTGGAACAACATCACAAACTACTTCATCCTTGTACTTTCCAATTGAAAAAGAAACCAGTACTTGTTTATTCACCTAAACCTCCCCACAATCATTAAACTACTACAAGTTATACGGTTTAGTGTGTTTTAAGGTAGATAACTTCACATTTTCAACTAGAGTTGTGCTAGGCACATTAGTACAACTACCCCCATCAATGATCATACTACATACCTTATTGTTAACGTGGCACCTAGTATAAAAAATGCCCTCCCTTTGTTGTTCGATGTCATCCTCTCTAACTTGGGCACTTAAAGGGTGCCTAGCCACAAGTGACTCGCCCTCTACCGGATACTCCACATCATAGTCACAAGTGTCTGCAAGCGATGGCATGTGATCATCATTGCTATCGCTTTCTGTTTCCATTTCTCCATTAACATGTGCGATCATGGTCCTTTTATTTAGACATTGTGAAGCAATGTGACCTACTCCCAAATTACGAATACACTTAATGTCACGATTATGAGTTTGGGATTTGGTTTTACCTTTGTTAACACTAGGAATTTCATCTGTCCTTTTCGATGGTTCGATTTTGGACTAAGAAAAAGCAGCTTCGTCTTTCCTCCAATTTGATATCCATGAAGTAGAGGAGCCCGAAGTTTGAGATAAACAAGTTTCTTTCCTTTTAAGATGTCGTTCTACCTTTATTGCCATGTGCACCATGTCGTCCAACTCCACGTAGTGCTGCAACTCTACCATAATTGGCAATGTTGCAGTTTAGCCCATTCAAAATCTTGCCACGGTAGCTTCTCTATCCTCCTTTACATTAACCTGAATCATGGCGATCTCCATCTCCTTGTAGTAGTCATCCACGCTACTATAACCTTGAGTAAAACTTTGTAATTTCTAACACAAGTCCTCCACCTCCTTATAGTAGTCATCCACGCTACTATAACCATGAGTAAAACTTTGTAATTTCTAACACAAGTCCTCCACCTCCTTGTAGTAGTCATCCACGCTACTATAACCTTGAGTAAAACTTTGTAATTTCTAACACAAGTCCTCCACCTCCTTGTAGTAGTCATCCACGCTACTTTAGCCTTGAGTAAGACTTTATAATTTCTAACACAACTCCCTATAGTAGTGACTAGGGAAAAATCGCCCTCCCTGTTCAATGAAGCTTGATTCCCTTCATCTTCAAACTCATTCTCGTGGTCGCCATCAACACCTTCCACGGGCGCACGCCTTCCTTGCCTCCTAGCAATATGGACTTTTTGGGTATACCACTCATGCCAAGTAGCAGTTATAGCGTTGTTGATGCAATCCATGTCAACATAACTCCAAGGGATCAAGTCCAAGTCCCAATTGGGCCGGTGACAAGAGCACGGGCCAAGAAATTTAAAGAGGTACTCAATGGATTGATTCAAGAGGCATGGGCTCAAGCAAATCAAGCATATTCGTGGAGGACCATTGAGCATGATCCAAGTGAGCAGCACGGAATCATCAATATGATTCATGTTCTAGAAGAATCTGGCCAAGAATAAAGACATTCCTTTTTGGATTTATATGTAAGGCTTGCATGCCAATTAATTTCCTTTTTATTTGCTTATATGGGTGTATATGGCTGGATACATCCATTCCCCAAATTTCCTTTTCTAGTTTAGGCATGTGATCGGCCACTTAAAAGGGTTGAGTATCTTTTCATTTAGGCAAGTATCTTTTAGGCAACTAAGAGATATTTTGCACCAGATTTTTAGCCCTAATTAGGATACCATTTAGGGAGTTTCCTTGTAATGGCTAGCCCTTTAAATAGGCATATATGCAATGAATAAAAGGTAGATCATTATTGAGCAAATTGTGAGAGTAGTCTCTACGGTTCTTTGAAGAATTATTCGAACTTATCGGATTTCCTGTGGCGTTCACCAACGACTTATCAAACGGAGCTCCACCACCATTTGTGGCGTCTTCCTTATACCAAGGTTCTTGTTTTACATCAAGCAACGGGTTGAGGTCATATATACCGAGGTTCTTGTTTGTCGTAAACAACGGGTCGAGTTTTCATTCAGAACCTGATCATAGAACTTTCTTGGGTTCCTCATTGTATCGGGTCTCATTCTTTTTGGTGGGATTCGTATCATTTGGTATTAGAGCCAGGTTTCTAACATCAGGTTCAACATCCACCTATCTTTGTTTCTTGTTTTCATCCCATCTTGTCCCCATAACTATTCATTGTTACTGTTCACAAATCTAGCTCAAGTAAAAAAAAAAAAAAGACGTCAAGCAAAAAAAAAAAAAAAAAAAGAAATAGGGGAAAACGTCCAAAGAAGAAGAAGAAAAGAAAAGATTGCTTGGTTCTTCCATTTTGGTTCCACTAAGGCCAAAATCACTTTATTCCAAAACCAAATATTCTTTTTCCCTTTTCATGAAAAGTTTGCTATATTGTGCTTCTGAAAGTCTAATCA
>CM065386.1:40287500-40297500 GCA_033060915.1 Euryodendron excelsum
GCATGGAGGGCGGTTTATAGAAGCTAGGAATTGGGAAGATAACAACTTGGGAGGTATTAAGCTGAAGATTCCATCTTTTCAAGGTAAATCCGATCCTGAAGCATACCTTGAGTGGGAGAAGAAGATGGAGTTCGTATTTGATTGCCACAACTATTCCGAAGCAAAGAAGGTAAAATTAGCTGTGATTGAATTTTCTGACTATGCTATTACATGGTGGGATCAGCTTGTTATAAACAGGAGGCGGAATAGAGAACGACCAATAGAGACATGGGAGGCAATGAAAACAGTGATGAGAAAGCGGTTCGTTCCAAGTTATTACTATAGGGAGTTGCACAAAAAGCTACAAGGGCTTAGATAGGGCAGCCGGAGTGTGGAAGATTACTACAAGGAGATGGAGATTGCTATGATCCGGGCTAATGTCGAGGAGGATCGAGAGGCTACAATGGCTAGGTTTTTACTTGGATTAAACTGGGAAATCCAAGATAGGGTAGAGATGCAGGATTATGTAGAGTTGGAAGATATGGTGCACATGGCCATCAAAGTGGAGCAACAACTCAAGAGGGGGGGTGGATCACGTGCAGCCCATAATACCAGTGCTACATCTTGGAAACCGAGTTATACCAAGCAGATGGACAAGTCCCAAACATCCAAATCTGAGCCCAAGTCTGCAAACACCAACCACGTTCCTCAAGGTAAAACCGATACTGCTACCTCTAGGAATCGTGATATTAAATGTTTTAAATGTCAAGGCAGGGGACACATAGCAAGTCAATGTCCAAACAAGCAGGTCATGCTATTGCAAGACAATGGGGAAATTGTGACCGACAATGAAGATTTTGACACCGACGACATGCCACCATTGGAGGACGTTTCCGGGGAGGAATATTCTGCCCCTGATGCATTGACATTAGTGGCGAGGAGAGCATTGAGCCTACAAGCAAAAGAAGAGGATGAAGTGCAGCGCGAGAACATCTTTCACACTAGGTGCTACGTCAAGGACAAGGTATGTAGTGTGATTATTGATGGTGGTAGTTGTACTAATGTGGACAGCACAATCATGGTTGAAAAATTGGGACTACCCGTGTTGAAGCACCCTAGGCCATACAAGTTGCAATGGCTAAATGATAGTGGAGAAATGAGGGTGAACAAGCAGGTGTTAGTTGCATTTCGAATAGGTAAATATGAAGATGAAGTGTTGTGTGATGTTGTGCCAATGCAAGCGGGACATTTATTGCAAGGGCGTCCATGGCAATTTGATAGGCATATAAAGCATGATGGCTTTACAAACAATTACTCTTTTGTGCTCAATCAACGATCAACCACTCTTGTACCGTTGACTTCGCAGCAAGTATATAAGGATCAAGTGAGATTACAAAAAAAGAGTGAACAAAAGAAAGAGAGTGAGCAAAAGAAAAGGAGTGAAAATCAAAGAGAGGCCGAGAAAAATGAGAGAGAAAAAGAAAATCAAAATTTTGGCCTTGAGAGAAAATCAGAGAGAAAACAAAAAAATTTCTATGCAACAATGAGTGAAGTTAAGCGAGCAATGTTTTCAAAACAGCCAATGATTGTACTTTTGTACAAAGAGGCATTTTTAAATACTAACAAACTTGACCTTGCTTTGCCTAGTTCTGTTGTTTCTCTTTTGCAAGATTATGAGAATGCCTTTCCCGAGGAAACACCACACGGGTTACCTCCAACCCGAGCGATTGAGCACCAAATTGATTTTGTTCCCAGTGCGACAATTCCAAACCGACCAGCCTATAGGAGCAATCCCGAGGAGACAAAGGAGCTTCAACGGCAGGTAAGTGAGTTGTTGGAAAAGGGGCACGTGAGGGAGAGCATGAGCCCATGCACCGTTCCAGTTTTACTTGTATCTAAGAAGGATGGGACGTGGAGAATGTGCGTTGATTGCCGGGCTATCAACAACATCACGGTAAAGTATCGTCATCCTATTCCTCGCTTAGATGACAAGTTAGATGAGTTGCATGGTTCTTGTGTATTTTCTAAAATTGATTTAAAGAGTGGTTATCATCAGATTAGAATAAAGGAAGGAGATGAATGGAAAACTGCCTTTAAAACAAAATATGGTTTGTATGAACGGTTAGTTATGCCTTTTGGCTTGACTAATGCTCCGAGCACTTTTATGAGACTTACGAACCATGTTTTGCGAGCATTTATAGGCCGGTTTGTTGTTGTCTACTTTGATGATATACTCATATATAGCAAAAATGTGGCAGACCATGAAGTACATTTAAAATCTGTTTTAGATGTGCTTAGGAAAGAAAAGTTGTTTGCTAATTTGAAGAAGTGTACTTTTTACACAGATAAGCTTGTGTTTCTTGAATTTGTTGTTAGTGCACAAGATATACAAGTTGATGAAGAGAAGGTACGTGCAATCCAAGACTAGCCAAGTCCCACAAGTGTAGGTCATGTTCGTAGTTTTCATGGACTTGCTAGTTTTTATCGGCGATTCGTGAAAGACTTCAGTAGCATAGTCGCACCACTCACTGAAGTGATCAAGAAGAACGTTGGATTTAGTTGGGGAGAAGAACAAGAGAAGGCATTTCGATTAATCAAAGAGAAGCTGACCAATGCTCCCTTATTGTCTTTACCTAATTTTTTGAAAACGTTTGAAATTGAATGTGATGCTTCAGGTATTGGCATAGGCGCAGTTCTTGTGCAAGAGGGACGACCAATTGCTTACTTCAGTGAGAAACTAAACGGGACAGCCTTAAACTACCCAACTTACGATAAAGAGTTGTATGCCTTGGTTCGAGCTTTAGAGACATGGCAGCACTACCTATGGCCCAAGGAATTTGTGATTCACACCGACCATGAGTCCTTGAAGCATTTGAAGGGCCAACATAAGCTAAACAAAAGGCATGCGCGATGGGTGGAGTTCATTGAAACGTTCCCATATGTCATCCGGTATAAGCAAGGTAAGGAGAATGTGGTCGTCGATGCCCTTTCTCGCAGGTATCCATTACTTGCTACACTTGATGCAAAATTGCTTGGTTTTGAGCACATTAAAGATTTATATGCTGATGACCATGAATTTGGTAAGGAATACCGAGCTTGTGAGAAAATTGCTTGTGGTAAGTTCTTTAGGTTTGATGGATTCCTATTTCGAGAGAATGAGTTATGTGTGCCTAATTGTTCCTTGAGAGAGTTGTTAATGCAGGAATCTCATGGTGGGGGATTAATGGGACATTTTGGAGTTGCAAAGACCTTAGCTGTTTTGCAGAAACACTTCTATTGGCCTCACATGAAAAGAGATGTTGAAAGAATTTGTGGTAGATGTGTCACGTGCAGGCAAGCTAAATCCAAAGTGCAGACCAACGGTTTGTATACTCCTTTACCTATTCCTAGTGAGCTTTGGATTGATATTTCAATGGAATTTGTGTTAGGATTGCCTTGGACTCAACGTGGGAAAGATTCAGTTTTTGTGGTAGTGGATCGATTTTCTAAGATGTCACACTTTATTCCATGTCACAAAATAGATGATGCCTCACAAGTTGCTGATTTGTTCTTTAGAGAGATTGTGAGATTACATGGCATGCCTAGAACAATTGTTTCAGATAGAGATGCTAAGTTCTTGAGCTATTTTTGGAAGACTTTGTGGTGTAAGCTAGGCACTAAGCTCTTGTTTTCTACTACTTGTCATCCACAAACTGATAGTCAAACTAAAGTAGTAAATAGGACTTTGTCTACTTTATTGAGGGCAATTATTAAAACGAACATCAAAACATGGGCAGAATGTTTACCACATGTTGAGTTTGCTTATAACAGATCTGTCCATTCTGCTACTAAATTTTCACCATTTGAAATTATGTATGGATTTAATCCTTTAACCCCATTGGATTGATCTCCCTTACCTTTGACTGAGCATGTTAATTTAGATGGCAAAAAGAAGGCTGACTTTGTCAAGCAGATTCATGAGAAAGCAAGACTCAACATTGAGCGAAGAACGGAACAATATGCACAACAAGCCAACAAAGGGCGTCACAAGCTACTTTTTGAACCGGGAGATTGGGTTTGGCTGCATATGAGAAAAGAAAGATTTCCTGTGCAAAGACGTTCCAAATTGCTTCCAAGAAGAAATGGTCCTTTCCAAGTCCTAGAGCGCATCAATGACAATGCCTACAAGCTAGATTTACCCGGTGAGTACAATGTAAGTGCTACTTTTAATGTTACTGATTTGAGCCCTTTTGGATGTAGGAGATGATTTGAGGACAAATCCTTTTCAAGAGGAGGGGAATGATGCAATCCATGTCAACATAACTCCAAGGGATCAAGTCCAAGTCCCAATTGGGCCGGTGACAAGAGCACGGGCCAAGAAATTTAAAGAGGTACTCAATGGATTGATTCAAGAGGCATGGGCTCAAGCAAATCAAGCATATTCATGGAGGACCATTGGGCATGATCCAAGTGAGCAGCACGGAATCATCAATATGATTCCTGTTCTAGAAGAATCTGGCCAAGAATAAAGACATTTCTTTTTGGATTTATATGTAAGGCTTGCATGCCAATTAATTTCCTTTTTATTTGCTTATATGGGTGTATATGGCTGGATACATCCATTCCCCAAATTTCCTTTTCTAGTTTAGGCATGTGATCGGCCACTTAAAAGGGTTGAGTATCTTTTCATTTAGGCAAGTATCTTTTAGGCAACTAAGAGATATTTTGCACCAGATTTTTAGCCCTAATTAGGATACCATTTAGGGAGTTTCCTTGTAATGGCTAGCCCTTTAAATAGGCGTATATGCAATGAATAAAAGGTAGATCATTATTCAGCAAATTATGAGAGTATTCTCTACGGTTCTTTGAAGAACTATTCGAACTTATCGGATTTCCCGTGGCGTTCACCAACGACTTATCAAACGGAGCTCCACCACCGTTTATGGCGTCTTCCTTATACCAAGGTTCTTGTTTCGCATCAAGCAACGGGTTGAGGTCATATATACCGAGGTTCTTGTTTGTCGTAAACAACGGGTCGAGGTTTTCATTCAGAACCTGATCATAGAACTTTCTTGGGTTCCTCATTGTATCGGGTCTCATTCTTTTTGGTGGGATTCGTATTAGTTTTACCGATCTATCCAATCCCGAATTTCATTAAATACCATGTTCATGCATTTGAATTGTTGTTGCATAGCCTACAACCCAAAGAATGACTCCTCCTGTCCTTTTTGTGATATGTCGTCCCTAGAAGATATTTAGAAACAATCCCTCACAACACTCCCTTGCGTGTTTGCACTCAAATTATATCACTCGCTCTCGTGTTTCACTCTGAAATTGGTTTTTCACCGATATTAGTCTCTCACTCTCTTGCCTTTTCCACTCCTAGCTTCCCCCTTTTCAATTCTTCATTAAACTAATAAACTTGCTCAAGAAATTCAACTCGTAGTATTTAAACCAATACTAACTATAAGAAAAAAGTATTATAGAACTATTAGACACAAAGTCTATTCCTTCTAAACAAATACTCATCTAGTCTATAGAACTTACCAAACACAGCCTTTTCACACGCTCCATACACACTAGCAAAGTCATCATTCTTAGCATACAATTCCTTAACGTATTCAAATCCCAATAACTTAGTATTTAAAGAAGAGACAAGGGCAAACCTTCTTGACAATGCATCAGCCACAATGTTTTCCTCACCTTGTCTGTATTTGATTACTTTTTTTGTTTTACTAAGAAAGAATATATAGACAAAAAAGATCCGAAGATCAAGTACAAATACAAGGGGTATATCCCAGGCCATAGAATGAGGTTCATCAAGAAAAGACGATAATCATCCTAACAAACAAAAGAACATAGCTAGCACCAGCTAAGTAAAGTACACAATACAAGCTAACTTAGCTTTACAACTTTAAGAAACTGAACACCTAACAAAAAAACAGCTACCCTTAGTTCTTGAAGATATCAAATAGAATTTGTCATATCTATTGGTGATCCCTATTTGGGGCTATTCGATGAAAGCCTCTCAAACTAGCCATCCTGTTACGAACTTGAAAGATTATATCATTGAGCACTGCCTCCATGTCCCTAGACTTGTTGGCCACTAATCTATCATTCCTCTCTCCCCGAAAGGAAATAAACAATGGTGGTGGATAACATTAACTTGCACAGAATACTCTGCAAAGCCTTCTCCTTCAAGGCACAAGCCCAAGATATAATCCCTTACCACTTATTACTCAAGTATTGGGCCTTACAATTTGCCAGCAGCTGCACCCACAATCTGTTTGTAATCGAACACTGGAAGAAGAGATGATTGTGGTCTTCAATTTTATCTCTACAAAACACACATCACATGTCATTTAAAATGCCATAAGCAGCAAGTTTGTCTTGAGTGGCCAATCTTTCTTGAACAGCAAGCCAAAGGATAAAGCTATATCTAGAAATAGCCTTCTTAAACCAAGCAACTTCAGTCCACTCCATTTGAGGACTATGGTTTCTAATGCGAATCTCAATCAACACGCGTTGAGACCCAACAACAATATTGGAATACTTGCCCAAGAAAGCTAAAAGTTAGATTTTGAGAGAAACCTTGACCTAACACTTATAAATAAAATGTGAACCGAAGGTATAGAGTAAATAACTCCAACCCAATAATTATATGGAATCACGAACCGAAGGTATAAAATTTAAAAACCACAAGGAAGAATCCTTGATAAGTTCACAAACTCTTTGATGAACCAATAGAAGAAACAACACACGTGTTTTTTTATTTTTTATTTTTTATTTTTATCTCAATTCAACATCTTCCTCATTACAAAGAGTGCATGCTATTTATAGAACATGATTGTGAAAAAAGGATTACAAATCAGCCCCCTAATTGATGGGTAATCAGCCAATCTATTAGCTAAGTCAAAACATTACTCAAAAGACTACAAATTAGCCCCTAATTGATGGGCAATCAGCCAATCAACCTAGCTAAGTCAAAAGATTATTCAAAAGACTACAAATCAACCCCTAATTGATAAGCAATCAACTAATCAATTAGCCAAATCAAAAAAGTACTAATCAGCCCCATCAATAGCTTGAATTAGATTTATTATGCTATTATCTTTTAGCTTGGAATGCCCCATTTTAGAATCAGCACATTAATTACTTCTTTGATCTTCTTGGATATTGCTCTTGTGAAAAGCCCAACTAGAACATATAATGGATCCTTTAATGATGCTTGTTGATTCTTATCAATTTCTAATACTTTGCCCAGCTGATCTAATTGAAAATTGATGATTTTTTTTCGGGAATCTATATAGCTTGATCACTACAAGAGCTATTAGGGTGCAGAATACCTAGCATACACCTCTTGAGCTCCAACAACTTTACAGAATTTGCCACAGGCCAATGCCACTGATTGTCCTTAATAATAGTACTGACTTTTGCTTCTTTGTCTAGTCTAGAATCATAAATCACCTTGGGCTTATTACAAGAGCAAGATCCAAGAAGTTCAAAGAAGCAATTAATGGGCTGATTCTAAAATAGGGTATTCCAAGCTGAAAGATAAAAGCATAATAAATCTAATACTTTGCCAAGCCGATCTAATTGAAAATTGATGATTTTTTTTTCTAGAATCCATATAGCTTGACCACTACAAGAGCTATTAGGGCGCAGAATACCTGGCATACACCTCTTGAGCTCCAGCAACTTTATGAAATTTGCCATAGGCCAATGCCGTTGATTGTCCTTAATAATAGTGCTGACTTTTGCTTCTTTGCCTGGTCTAGAATCATAAATCACCCTGGTCTTATTACAAGAGCAAGATCTAAGAAGATCAAAGAAGCAATTAATGGGCTGATTCTAAAATGGGGCATTCCAAGCTAAAAGCATAATAAATCTAATACTTTGCCAAGCTGATCTAATTGAAAATTGATGATTTTTTTTCCGGAATCCATATAGCTTGATCACTACAAGAGCTATTAGAGCGCAGAATACCTGGCATACACATCTTGAGCTCCAGCAACTTTATGGAATTTGCCACAGGCCAATGCCATTGATTGTCCTTAATAATAGTGCTGACTTTTGCTTCTTTGCCTAGTCTAGAATCATAAATCACCCTATCTCCTATTCTTTGATGCATAGGTCCCATAGGTAACCAGTTATCATACCAAAGGGAAACTTGTGAGCCTTCCCCAAATTTGTACTTGATTAAAGGCCTAATGATATCTATTAGGTGTAGAATTTTTCTCCAAGTCCAAGTGCAATCCCAAGGAACCTTAGCCACCCAAAATTGACTTCTAACTAGAAGGTTTACTCTGACCCACTTCACCCAACAAGAGGTCATAGAAGAATGGCATGAAAACCAGATCTATCAAGCTATATTGGCTTGGTTCCAATCCACCAACTTCTTTATGACAAGACCACCTTCATCATTTGGCTTGTAACCTCTTCCTAATTAACCTTAGCTCCAGTATTCTTTAAATTAGGCCCTTTCTAAAGAAAAGGTTTGAAGCATTGATCAATTTTCTTCAAAACTTTCTTTAGCATAATGAAGTGGGTACACCAGTAGCTTTACATACTAAATAAAATTGATTTGATGAGCTGCAACTGACCTACATAAGAGAGAAATTTACCAGTCCAAGACTTGGCCTCAATCACAATTCTATCAACCAGGTTATTGCAATCTTCAGGTTTTAGCTTTGAAGAAATCAGGGGAACCCCTAAGTACCGAATTGGAAGAGCACCTGGCTGGAACTTGAAGAGAGTTAACAATTGCTCCCTTCCATGATCATCCAAACTAGTGAGAAAAATATCATTTTTGGCACAGTTTGGAACAAGTCCTAAGAATTCAAAATTTTTTTCCAAAGCATTCTTTAAAATCCTAGCAAAAGCAATCTCATCATTGCAATAAAGCATCAAGTCATCAACAAAACAAAGAAGGGTTAAGCTAGTTTTCTCGCATCTCCAATGAAACTGAAAATTTGGGTTCCTCTTCACTTGTTGCTAAATAATTTGAGATAGGACATTAAACAAGTAAGGGGATAAAGAATCACCTTGCCTTAGGCTTTTAGCACCAGGAAAAAAGTCCTCAAGGGCACCATTGAGACTGATTGAGTACATAGGAGTAGAGATACAAACCTGTATCCAATTCCTTGGCTTCTTCGGAAATCTTATAAGCTCCAAAACATCCAACACAAAGTCCTATCTAATAGAGTCATCGGCCTTCATGAGATCTACCTTCACAGCACATTTAGCCAACTTGTTGTTTTTATGATAGCCTCTCATAAGTTTCTGAGCAAGTAAGATATTATCACTAATCTTCCTACTATGAATGAAAGCTAATTAGGCTTCATCAATAACCAGAGGCATCTGATGAGAATCAACAAGCACTATTAAAGGATCCATTACATGTTCCAATTGGGCCTATTACAAGAGCAAGATCCAAGAAGATCAAAGAAGCAATTAATAGGCTGATTCTAAAATGGGGCATTCCAAGCTTAGTTCAAAAGAATATGAAGGCATAATAAATCTAATTCAAGTTATTGATGGGGCTGATTAGTCCTCTTTTGAGTTAGGTAATTGATTGATTGATTGCCATCAATTAGGGGTTGATTTGTAGTCTTTTAAGTAATCATTTGACTTAGCTAATTAATTGGTTGATTGCCAACAATTAGGGGTTGATTTGTAGTCCTTTGAGTAATCTTTTGAGTTTGGCTAAATCGATTGGATGATTGGTAGTCTTTTGAGTTAGCTAATTGATTAGTTGATTGCCCATCAATTAGGGGTTGATTTGTAGTCCCCTTTTCTCAAGCATGTTCTATGAATAGCATGCACTCTTTGTAATGAAGGAGACATTGAATTGAGATAAAAAAATAAAAAAAAAACTCGTGTGTTGTTTCTTGTATTGATTCTTCAAAGAGCTTGTGAACTTATCGAGAATTCTTCTTTGTGACGTTCAAATTTTATACCTTCGGTTTGTGATTCCATATAATCATTGGGTCAGGGTTAGTTATTCTATACCTTCGGTTCGCATTTCAGTTATAAGTGTTGG
>CM065386.1:40312500-40315000 GCA_033060915.1 Euryodendron excelsum
ACAACTTTTCTTTCCTAAGCACATCTAAAACAGATTTTAAATGTACTTCATGCTCTACCACATTTTTGCTATATATGAGTATATCATCAAAGTAGACAACAACAAACCGGCCTATAAATGCTCACAAAACATGGTTCATAAGTCTCATAAAGGTGCTCAGAGCATTAGTCAAGCCAAAAGGCATAACTAACCATTCATACAAACCATATTTTGTTTTAAAGACAGTTTTCCATTCATCTCCTTCCTTTATTCTAATCTGATGATAACCACTCTTTAAATCAATTTTAGAAAATACACAAGAACCATGAAGCTCATCTAACATGTCATCTAAGCGAGGAATAGGATGACGATACTTTACCGTGATGTTGTTGATAGCCCGGCAATCAACGCACATTCTCCACGTCCCATCCTTCTTAGGTACAAGTAAAACTGGAACGGCGCATGGGCTCATGCTCTCCCTCACGTGCCCCTTTTCCAACAACTCACTTACCTGCCGTTGAAGCTCTTTTGTCTCCTCGGGATTGCTCCTATAGGCTGGTCGGTTTGGAATTGTCGCACCGGGAACAAAATCAATTTGGTGCTCAAACCCTAGGGTTGGAGGTAACCCGTGTGGTGTTTCCTTGGGAAAGACATCCTCATAATCCTGCAAAAGAGAAACAACAGAACTAGGCAAAGCAAGGTCAAGTTTGTTAGTATTTAAAAATGCCTCTTTGTACAAAAGTACAATCATTGGCCATTTTGAAAACATTGCTTGCTTAACTTCACTCATTGTTGCATAGAAATTCTTTTGTTTTCTCTCTAATTTTCTCTCAAGGCCCAAATTTTGATTTTCTTTTTCTCTCTCATTTTTCTCGGCCTCTCTTTGATTTTCACTCCTTTTCTTTTGCTCACTCTCTTTCTTTTGTTCACTCTCTTTTTGTAATCTCACTTGATCCTCATATACTTGCTGCGGAGTCAACGGTACAAGAGTGATTGATCGTTGATTGAGCACAAAAAAGTATTTGTTTGTAAAGCCATCATGCTTTACATGCCTATCAAACTGCCATGGACGCCCTAGCAATAAATGTCCCGCTTGCATTGGCACAACATCACACAACACTTCATCTTATTCGAAATGCAACTAACACCTGCTTGTTCACCCTCATTTCCCCACTATCATTCAGCCATTGCAACTTGTATGGCCTAGGGTGCTTCAACACGAGTAGTCCCAATTTTTCAACCATGATTGTGTTGGCCACATTAGTACAACTACCACCATCAATAATCATACTACATACCTTGTCCTTGACGTAGCACCTAGTGTGAAAGATGTTCTCCCGCTGCACTTCATCCTCTTCTTTTGCTTGTAGGCTCAATGCTCTCCTCGCCACTAATGTCAATGCATCAGGGGCAGAATATTCCTCCCCGGAAAAGTCCTCCAATGGTGGCATGTCGTCGGTGTCGGAATCTTCATTGTCGGTCACAATTTCCCAATTGTCTTGCAATAGCATGACCTGCTTGTTTGGACATTGACTTGCTATGTGTCCCCTGCCTTGACATTTAAAACATTTAATATCACGATTCCTAGAGGTAGCAGTATCGGTTTTACCTTTAGGAACGTGGCTGGTGTTTGTAGACTTGGGCTCAGATTTGGACGTTTGGGACTTGTCCATCTGCTTGGTATAACTCGGTTTCCAAGATGTAGCACTGGTATTATGGGTTGCACGTGATCCACCCCCCTCTTGAGTTGTTGCTCCACTTTGATGGCCATGTGCACCATATCTTCCAACTCCACATAATGCTGCATCTCTACCCTATCTTGGATTTCCCGGTTTAATCCAAGTAAAAACCTAGCCATTGTAGCCTCTCGATCCTCCTCGACATCAGCCCGGATCATAGCAATCTCCATCTCCTTGTAGTAATCTTCCACACTCCGGCTGCCCTGTCTAAGTCCTTGTAGCTTTTTGTGCAACTCCCTATAGTAATAACTTGGAACGAACCACTTTCTCATCACTGTTTTCATTGCCTCCCATGTCTCTATTGGTCGTTCTCTATTCCGCCTCCTGTTTATAACAAGCTGATCCCACCATGTAATAGCATAGTCAGAAAATTCAATCACAGCTAATTTTACCTTCTTTGCTTTGGAATAGTTGTGGCAATCAAATACGAACTCCATCCTCTTCTCCCACTCAAGGTATGCTTCAGGATCGGATTTACCTTGAAAAGATGGAATCTTCAGCTTAATACCTCCCAAGTTGTTATCTTCCCAATTCCTAGCTTCTATAAACCGCCCTTCATGCCTCCTATTGCTAAGAACAGAATCCCGATCATCTTCATCCTCAAAACCAGCCCCATAAGGATCTTCATCTTCAACCCTTACTTCCCTTGGTTGAACTCTTTCCCTTCTATGCACAATAGGGACGTTGTGTGGCTGCTTCTCACGTGTGCTCTCCATTTGGTCTATCCGTTCATGCCCTTGCTCCAGTTCCAACTTCATCCTACGCCTCATCTCACTCATCAT
>CM065386.1:40320000-40335000 GCA_033060915.1 Euryodendron excelsum
TTATGGGATAAACATGGGTTTAACAAATTGTTGACTACTGATAATGGGTTCTATTATTTTAAGTTTTCACCAGTTATGAGTTGTGAATGGGTCGTTGAAAATGGACCATGGCACTTTGCTGGGCGTCCTATATGCCTAAGGAAATGGCAACTCCACATGAATGTCAGTAAGGATCGCTGTAAATCAGTCCCCATTTGGGTTAATTTCTATAATGTTCCTTTGAAATTACGGACTGCAAAATGTCTAAGTTATGTGGCTAGTGCAGTGGGGAAACCCCTATATCCTGATAACTTAACTAAAGAGTTAAAGAGAATAAACTTTGCTAAAATTTGTGTGGAAGTTAATACTAAATCTAAACTTCTAGATTCCTTTGATCTGGAGGTGGAAGGTAGAGGTATTGTTGAAATAGCTGTTGTGTACAACTAGGTTCCAGAGATTTGTGAAGTTTGCAAAGACTTTGGGCATGTAGTGAGCAAGTGCAAAAAGGTGATTAAACAAGAATGGCAAGTTAAAAAGAATTCAGTAGTAGAGATTGCAAATGAATAGGGCTGGACAAAAGTTAAACGCAAAGGGAAGGCGATAACTATTGATGAGGATACTACAAGTGCTCCAAGGTTAGCTGGTCTAAGCGGTGCTGGGCAATTAGAAGAGATGCTTTATAATACTCCGAGGTCATTCCAAGTGGTGCTTGCATAGGTGATCAATTAGTAGCCATGAAACTAGCCAATCTAATGATGAAACCTGTTGTTGAGGTTATAACTCTCAATAGATTACCACAATTGGACAAGGTGGAAGATATTGAAGACATGGAAACTAGTGGGGATGGTCAGTCAAATTTGATGGCAAGTCTTGATGCAAATCCTCTAAGAGACAATCTGGTTGTAGTTGATGAAACTGATCAGAAGAAGCAAAAGAATATGAGAAAGAATGAGAAGAAAAGCAGACAGAGATCAGCTAGTAACTCAAAGGGGAGCACCTCTTTTTCTAAGTAATTAATGTCATTTGCTTGCTGGAATGTGAGAGGTCTCAATGACCTCTCCAAGCAGAGAGAAATCAAAAGATTTTGTTAGGAGCCACAACATATGATGTTTTGGTTTTGTAGAAACTAGGGTCAAATTGGAGAATAGGGATTCAATCTGTCATGGGCTGATGAAGAATTGGGATTTCATCCATAATTATAACACTAATGGGGATGGTAGAATTTGGGTTGGGTGAAATCCAAATTTTGTGAAATTGGATGTTCAAAGCATGGCTAACCAAATTATTCATTGTAAGATCTTCCTTATTGAGCAGAAGATCCATTGCTACATTTCTTTTGCTTATGGTTTACACACTGTATGATGCAATCTACGTCAACATAACTCCAAGGGATCAAGTCCAAGTCCCAATTGGGCCAGTGAAAAGAGCACAGGCCAAGAAGTTTAAAGAGGTACTCAATGGATTGATTCAAGAGGCATGGGCTCAAGCAAATCAAGCATATTCGTGGAGGACCATTGAGCATGATCCAAGTGAGCAGTACGGAATCATCAATATGATTCATGTTCTAGAAGAATCTGGCCAAGACTAAAGACATTCCTTTTTGGATTTATATGTAAGGCTTGCATGCCAATTAATTTCCTTTTTATTTGCTTATATGGGTGTATATGGCTGGATACATCCATTCCCCAAATTTCCTTTTCTAGTTTAGGCATGTGATCGGCCACTTAAAAGGGTTGAGTATCTTTTCATTTAGGCAAGTATCTTTTAGGCAACTAAGAGATAATTTGCACCAGATTTTTAGCCCTAATTAGGATACCATTTAGGGTGTTTCCTTGTAATGGCTAGCCCTTTAAATAGGCGTATATGCAATGAATAAAATTCAGATCATTATTCAACAAATTGTGAGAGTATTCTCTACGGTTCTTTTAAGAACTATTCGAACTTATCAGATTTCTCGTGGCATTCACCAACGACTTATCAAACGGAGCTCCACCACCGTTTGTGGCGTCTTCCTTATACCAAGGTTCTTGTTTCACATCAAGCAACAGGTTGAGGTCATATATACTGAGATTCTTGTTTGTCGTAAACAACAGGTCGAGGTCTTCATTTCAGAATTTGATCATAGAACTTTCTTGGGTTCCTTATTGTATCGGGTCTCATTCTTTTTGGTGGGATTCGTATAATTTGGCATCAGAGCCAGGTTTCTAAAATCAGGTTCAACATCCACCTATATTTGTTTCTTGTTTTCATCCCATCTTGTCCCCATAACTATTCATTGTTACTGTTCACGAATCTAGTTCAAGTAAAAAAAAAAAAAGAAGAAGAAAGAATGAAGAAAGAAAAGAAGAGAAAAAAAAAACAGACGTCAAAGCAAAAAAAATAAATAAATAATAAAAAGGGGAAAACTTCCAAAGAAGAAGAAGAAAAGAAAAGATTGCTTGGTTCTTCCATTTTGGTTCCACTAAGGCCAAAATCACTGTATTCCGAAACCAAATATTCTTTTTTCCTTTTCGTGAAAAGTTTGCTATATTGTGCTTCTGAAAGTCTAATCAACCGCGTTCTTTGTATTCTTGTTCTAAAAATCTGAAATTCCTTGATGAGTTCTTGTTGAATTGTTGTTGGAAATTTTGAGTACTGTTTCTTTAGTTTCAAAAGAATTGGAAGGGAATTACTGAGTGGAAAAAGGCAAGAGTGGTGAGAACATTAGAGGGTTAAAAGCCACGTTTTGAGTGAAACACGAGTGTAGAGTGATTTACATTCTTGAGTGTAAACACATATGGGAGAGTATTGTGAGGTCCTTTTTTTTCTAACACTGTTTTGCAGCAAACATGTCTCATAATAGTTCTAAAAGCAATGCCGAAGGTGCAATGAATTTGGCTGATCCGAAGATGTTTATGGAGGCCATGATGAGTGAGATGAGGCATGTGATGAAGTTGGAACTGGAGCAAGTGCATGAATGGATAGACCAGATGGAGAGCACACGTGAGAAGCAGCAGCACAATGTCCTTATTGTGCGTAGGAGGGAAAGAGTTCAACCAAGGGATGTAAGGGTTGAAAATGAAGATCCTTATGGGGTTGGTTTTGAGGATGAAGATGACCGGGATTCTGTTGTTAGCAATAGGAGGCATGGAGGGCGGTTTATAGAAGCTAGGAATTGGGAAGATAACAACTTGGGAGGTATTAAGCTGAAGATTCCGTCTTTTCAAGGTAAATCCGATCCTGAAGCATACCTTGAGTGGGAGAAGAAGATGGAGTTCATATTTGATTGCCACAACTATTCCGAAGCAAAGAAGGTAAAATTAGTTGTGATTGAATTTTCTAACTATGCTATTACATGGTGGGATTAGCTTGTTATAAAGAGGAGGTGGAATAGAGAACGACCAATAGAGACATGGGAGGCAATGAAAACAGTGATGAGAAAGCGGTTCGTTCCAAGTTATTACTATAGGGAGTTGCACAAAAAGCTACAAGGACTTAGACAGGGCAACCGGAGTGTGGAAGATTACTACAAGGAGATGGAGATTGCTATGATCCGGGCTCATGTCGAGGAGGATTGAGAGGCTACAATGGATAGGTTTTTACTTGGATTAAACCGGGAAATCCAAGATAGGGTAGAGATGCAGCATTACATGGAGTTGGAAGATATGGTGCACATGGCCATCAAAGTGGAGCAACAACTCAAGAGGGGGGGTGGATCACGTGCAGCCCATAATACCAGTGCTACATCTTGGAAACCGAGTTATACCAAGCAGATGGACAAGTCCCAAACGTCCAAACCTGAGCCCAAGTCTGCAAACACCAGCCACGTTCCTCAAGGTAAAACCGATAAACCTCTAGGAATCGTGATATTAAATGTTTTAATTGTCAAGGCAGGGGACACATAGCAAGTCAATGTCCAAACAAGCAGGTCATGCTATTGCAAGACAATGGTGAAATTGTGACCGACAATGAAGATTCCGACACCGACGACATGCCACCATTGGAGGACATTTTCGGGGAGGAATATTTTGCCCTTGATGCATTGACATTAGTGGCGAGGAGAGCATTGAGCCTGCAAGCACAAGAAGGGGATGAAGTGCAGCAGGAGAACATCTTTCACACTAGGTGCTACGTCAAGGACAAGGTATGTAGTGTGATTATTGATGGTGGTAGTTGTATTAATGTGGCCAACACAATCATGGTTGGAAAATTGGGACTACCCGTGTTGAAGCACCCTAGGCCATACAAGTTGCAATGGCTGAATGATATTGGGGAAATGAGGGTGAACAAGCAGGTGTTAGTTGCATTTCGAATAGGTAAATATGAAGATGAAGTGTTGTGTGATGTTGTGCCAATGCAAGCGGGACATTTATTGCTAGGGCTTCCATGGCAGTTTGATAGGCATGTAAAGCATGATGGCTTTACAAACAAATACTCTTTTGTGCTCAATCAACGATCAATCACTCTTGTACCATTGACTCCGCAGCAAGTATATGAGGATCAAGTGAGATTGCAAGAAGAGAGTGAGCAAAAGAAAAGGAGTGAAAATCAGAGAGAGGTCGAGAAAAATGAGAGAAAAAGAAAATCAAAATTTAGGCCTTGAGAGAAAATCAAAGAGAAAACAAAAGAATTTCTATGCAACAGTGAGTGAAGTTAAGCGAGCAATGTTTTCAAAACAGCCGATGATTGTGCTTTTGTACAAAGAGGCATTTTTAAATACTAATGAACTTGACCTTGCTTTGCCTAGTTCTGTTGTTTCTCTTTTGCAGGATTATGAGGATGTCTTTCCCGAGGAAACACCACATGGGTTACCTCCAATTCGAGGGATTGAGCATCAAATTGATTTTGTTCCCAGTGCGACAATTCCAAACCGACCGGCCTATAGGAGCAATCTCGAGGAGACAAAGAAGCTTCAACTGCAGGTAAGTGAGTTGTTGGAAAAGGGGCACGTGAGAGCATAAGCCCATGCGTCGTTCCAGTTTTACTTGTACCTAAGAAAGATGGGACGTGGAGAATGTGCGTTGATTGCCGAGCTATCAACAACATCACGGTAAAGTGTTGTCATCCTATTCCTCACTTAGATGACATGTTAGATGAGCTGCATGGTTCTTGTGTATTTTCTAAAATTGATTTAAAGAGTGGTTATCATCAGATTAGAATAAATGAAGGAGATGAATGGAAAACTGCCTTTAAAACAAAATATGGTTTGTATGAATGGTTAGTTATGCCTTTTGGCTTGACTAATGCTCCGAGCACCTTTATGAGACTTATGAACCATGTTTTGCGAGCATTTATAGGTCGGTTTGTTGTTGTCTACTTTGATGATATACTCATATATAGCAAAAATGTGACAGACCATGAAGTACATTTAAAATCTGTTTTAGATATGCTTAGGAAAGAAAAGTTGTTTGCTAATTTGAAGAAGTGTACTTTTTACACAAATAAGCTTGTGTTTCTTGGATTTGTTGTTAGTGCACAAGGTATACAGGTTGATGAAGAGAAGGTACGTGCAATCCAAGAGTGGCCAAGTCCCACAAGTGTAGGTCATGTTCGTAGTTTTCATTGACTTGCTAGTTTTTACCGGCGGTTTGTGAAAGACTTCAGTAGCATAGCCGCACCACTCATTGAAGTGATCAAGAAGAACGTTGGATTTAGTTGGGGAGAAGAACAAGAGAAGGTGTTTCGATTAATCAAAGAGAAGCTGACCAACGCCCCCTTATTGTCTTTACCTAACTTTTCGAAAACGTTTGAAATTGAATGTGATGCTTCAGGTATTGGCATAGGCGCGGTTCTTATGCAAGAGAGATGACCAATTGCTTGCTTTAGTGAGAAACTAAACAGGGCAGCCTTAAACTACCCAACTTACGATAAAGAGTTGTATGCAGTGGTTCGAGCTTTAGTGACATGGCAGCACTACCTATGGCCTAAGGAATTCGTGATTCACACCGACCATGGGTCCTTGAAGCATTTGAAGGGCCAACATAAGCTAAACAAAAGGCATGCGCGATGGGTGGAGTTCATTGAAACGTTCCCATATGTCATCCAGTATAAGCAAGGTAAGAAGAATGTGGTCACCGATGCCCTTTCTTGCAGGTATGCATTACTTGCTAAACTTGATGCAAAATTGCTTGGTTTTGAATACCAAGCTTGTGAGAAAATTGCTTGTGGTAAGTTCTTTTGGTTGGATGGATTCCTATTTCGAGAGAATAAGTTATGTGTGCCTAATTGTTCCTTGAGAGAGTTGTTAGTGCAGGAATCTCATGGTGGGGGATTGATGGGACATTTCAGAGTTGCAAAGACCTTAGCTGTTTTGCAGGAACACTTCTATTGGCCTCACATGAAAAGAGATGTTGAAAGAATTTGTGGTAGATGTGTCACGTGCAGGCAAGCTAAATCCAAAGTGCAGCCCAACGGTTTGTATACTCCTTTACCTATTCCTAGTGAGCCTTGGATTGATATTTCAATGGACTTTGTGTTAGGATTGCCTAGGACTCAACGTGGGAAAGATTCAGTTTTTGTGGTTGTGGATCGATTTTCTAAGATGGCACACTTTATTCCATGTCACAAAATGGATGATGCCTCACATGTTGCTGATTTTTTCTTTAGAGAGATTGTGAGATTACATGGCATGCCTAGAACAATTGTTTCAGATAGAGATGCTAAGTTCTTGAGCTATTTTTGGAGGACTTTGTGGTGTAAGCTAGGCACTAAGCTATTGTTTTCTGCTACTTGTCATACACAAACTAATGGTCAAACTAAAGTAGTAAATAGGACTTTGTCTACTTTATTGAGGGCAATTATTAAAAAGAACATCAAAACATGGGAAGAATGTTTACCACATGTTGAGTTTGCTTATAACAGATCTGTCCACTCTGCTACTAAATTTTCACCATTTGAAATTGTGTATGGATTTAATCCTTTAACCCCATTGGATTTATCTCCCTTACCTTTGACTGAGCATGTTAATTTAGATGGCAAAAAGAAAGCTGACTTTGTCAAGCAGATTCATGAGAAAGCAAGACTCAACATTGAGCGAAGAACGGAACAATATGCACAACAAGCCAACAAAGGGCGTCACAAGCTACTTTTTGAACCGGGAGATTGGGTTTGGCTGCATATGAGAAAAGAACGATTTCCTGCGCAAAGACATTCCAAATTGCTTCCAAGAGGAGATGGTCCTTTCCAAGTTCTAGAGCACATCAATGACAATGCCTTCAAGCTAGATTTACCCGGTGAGTACAATGTAAGTGCTACTTTTAATGTTACTGATTTGAGCCCTTTTGATGTAGGAGATCATTTGAGGACAAATCCTTTTCAAGAGGAGGGGAATGATGCAATCCATGTAAACATAACTCCAAGGGATCAATTAAGGCTTGCATGCCAATTAATGTTTTCCTTACCTTGTTTGTATTTGATTATGATGCAATCCATGTCAACATAACTCCAAGGGATCAAGTCCAAGTCCCAATTGGGCCGGTGACAAGAGCACGGGCCAAGAAGTTTAAAGAGATACTCAATGGATTGATTCAAGAGGCATGGGCTCAAGCAAATCAAGCATATTCGTGGAGGACCATTGAGCATGATCCAAGTGAGCAGCACAGAATCATCAATATGATTCATGTTCTAGAAGAATCTGGCCAAAAATAAAGACATTCCTTTTTGGATTTATATGTAAGGCTTGCATGCTAATTAATTTCCTTTTTATTTGCTTATATGGGTGTATATGGCTGGATACATCCATTCCCCAAATTTCCTTTTCTAGTTTAGGCATGTGATCGGCCACTTAAAAGGGTTGAGTATCTTTTCATTTAGGCAAGTATCTTTTAGGCAACTAAGAGATATTTTGTACCAGATTTTTAGCCCTAATTAGGATACCATTTAGGGAGTTTCCTTGTAATGGCTAGCCCTTTAAATAGGCGTATATGCAATGAATAAAATTTAGATCATTATTCAGCAAATTGTGAGAGTATTCTCTACGGTTCTTTGAAGAACTATTTGAACTTATCGGATTTCCCGTGGCGTTCACCAACGACTTATCAAACGGAGCATCACCACCGTTTATGGCGTCTTCCTTATACCAAGGTTCTTGTTTCGCATCAAGCAACGGGTTGAGGTCATATATACCGAGGTTCTTGTTTGTCGTAAACAACGGGTCGAGGTCTTCATTCAAAATCTGATCATAGAACTTTCTTGGGTTCCTCATTGTATTGGGTCTCATTCTTTTTGGTGGGATTCTTATCAGATTACATAAGGGAGGTCAATGAATTCCATCCATTTGCATGCCTTCTATTCAACTTATCTTGTCCTTTTAAGTGCTTCAAGGACTCATGGTCAGTATATATGACAAATTTTTTCGGCCAAACGTAATGATTCCAAGTCTCCAATGCTTGCACCAATGCATAAAGCTCCTTGTTATATGACGTGTAGTTCAAAGCTGCCCCATTTAACTTTTCACTAAAATAGGCTATTGATCGCTTCTCCTGCATTAGAACAGCTCCAATACTTATTCCTCAGGCATCAAACTCAATCTCAAAAGTTTTAGAAAAATCAAGTAATGCTAATAAAGAAGCACCACACAACCTTTCTTTAATCTTGCGAAATGCACGATCTTGCCCACTATCCCTTTTAAAACCCACAGATTTTTTTAACAATTTTAGTGAGTGGTAAGAGTCGAGTACTAGTTGACGAATCGCCGAGAAAAACTAGCCAAATCATAAAAACTTCTTATCTCTGCGATTGACTTAGGTGTGGGCCATTCCTTGATAGCTTTTACCTTTTCTGCATCTACCTCAATTCTTTTCGCACTAACAACATAACCAAGAAATATAACTTTCTCTATGCCAAAAGAACATTTCATTAAATTAGCATATAGTTTTTCTTTTTTCGAAACATCAAGCACACAATGCAACTGATTAATGTGCTCATCCAAGCTGTTGCTATACATCAAAATGTCATCAAAATAAACCACAACAAATTTGCCTATAAATAAACACACGCAATGAATGATTCATTAACCTCATGAATGTACTTGGTGTATTAATTAGACCAAAATGTATAACCAACCATTCATACAATCCATATTTAGTTTTAAAAGCAGTTTTTCATTCATCACCCTCTTTCATCCTAATTTGATGATACTCACTTTTCAAATCAATTTTTCTGAAAATACATGACCCCATGCAACTCATCTAACATGTCATCTAACCTAGGAATGGGATGCCAATACTTTACTGTAGTGTTGTTGATAGCCCTGCAATCAACATACATTCTCCAAGTTCCATCCTTCTTGGGTACAAGTAGCGCCGGTACCGTGCACAGACTCATCCTCTCTCTCACTTGTCCTTTGGCCAGCAACTCCTCCACTTTTTTTTTTGCTAAGTAAGAAAGAATATCTATAGACAAAAAAAAGATCGAAAGATCAAGTACAAATACAAGGGGCATACGCCAGGCCAAAGGATAATAATAATCAAGAAAGATAACCATCCAAACAAACTAAAGAACCCAACTAGCACTAGCTAAAAAAAGTACACAAAGAAGCTAACTTAGCTCAACAACTATAAGAACTAAACAAATAGCAAAAAAGGTTGCCCTTAGTTCTTGAAAATATCATTGGGCAACCACCATATTTGCTGGAGGTCCCTATTTGGTGCCGTTCCATGAAAGCCTCTCAAGTTAGCCATCCTACTACGAACTTGAAAGACTATATCATTGAGCACTGCCTTCATGTCCCTACACTTGTTAGCCATTAATCTCTCAGTCCTTTCTCTCCAATGGAAATAAACAATGGTGGAGAGCATTAACTTGCATAGAATATTCTTCAAAGCCTTCCCCTTCAAGGTACAAGCACAAAATACAATCCCTTGCCACTCATTACTCAAGCATTGGTCCTTACATTTTGCTAGCAGCTGCACCCATAATCTATTGGTGATTGAACACTGGAAGAAGAGATGGTTTTGGTCTTCAATTTTATCTCTACAAAACACACAACACGTCATTTAACATACCATAGGCAGCAAGTTTGTCTTGGGTGGCTAATCTTTCTCGAATAGCAAGCCAAAGGATGAAGCTATATCTAGGAATAGCCTTCTTAAACCCAGAGACTTCAGCTCACTCCACTTGAGGACTATGACTTCTAATACTTTGCCAAGCTGATCTAACTGAAAATTGTTGATTTTTTTTCCTGGAATCCACATGGCTTGATCAGTACAAGAACTATTAGGAAGTGGAATACATGACATACACCTCTTGAGCTCCATCAACTCTATGGAATTTGCCATAGGCCAATGCCACTAGTTGTCTCTAATAATAGTGCTAACTATTGCTTCTTTACCTAGCCTAGAATTATAGATCACCATATCCCCCATTCTTTGATGTATAGGCCCCAATGGCAACCAATTATCATACCAAAGGGAAACTTGTGAGCCTTCCCCAATTTTGTACTTGATCAAAGGCCTAATGATATCTCTTAGGTGCAAAATTTTCCTCCAAGTCCAAGAGCAATCTCAAGGAACCTTAGCCATCCAGAATTGACTTCTAATTAGAAGGTTAGCTCTGACCCACTTCACCCAACAAGAGGTCGTAGAAGATTGGCACAACAACCAGATGTATCTAGTGATATTAGCTTGGTTCCAATCCACCAACTTCTTTATGCCTAGACCACCTTCATCATTTGGTTTAGTAACCTCTTCCCAATTAACCTTAGCTTCAGTACACTTTAAATCAGGCCCTTTCCAAAGAAAAGCTCTAAAGCATTGATCAATTTTCTTCAAAACTTTCTCAGGCATAATGAAATGGGCACACCAGTAGCTTTGCATGCTAAATAAGACTGATTTGATGAGTTGCAACCTGCCAGCATAAGAGAGGAACTTACCAGTCCAAGACTTGGCCTTGCCCACAATTCTATCTACCAAGTTAATGCAATCTTCAAGTTTCAGCTTAGAAGAAATCAGGGGAACCCCTAAGTACTAATTGGAAGTGCACCTGGCTGGAACTTGAAGAGATTTCACAATTGCTCCCTCCCATGATCATCCAAACTAGTGAGAAATATATTACTCTTGGCACAATTTGGAACAAGACCTGAGAGTTCAAAAAATATATCCAAAGCCTCCTTTAAAATCTTAGCAGAAGCAATCTCACCCTTGCAATAAAGCATCAGGTCATCAACAAAACAAAGGTGAGTTAAGCTAGTTTTCTTGCATCTCCAATGAAACTGAAAATTGGGGTGTCTCTTTACTTGCTGCTGAATAATTTGAGATAGGACATTCATACAAATTACAAATAAGTAAGGGGATAAAGGATCACATTGCCTCAGGCCTTCAGCTCCAGGAAAGAAACCCTCCAAGGCACCATTAAGGCTAATTAAGTACATAGGAGTAGAGATGTAGACTTCTATCCAATTCCTTAGCTTCTTTAGAAATCCCATAAGCTCCAAAACATCCAACATGAATTCCCATCTGACTGAGTCATAGGCCTTCATAAGATCTACCTTCACAGCACATTTAACCAACTTGGTGTTCTTATGATAGCCTCTCATAAGTTCTTGAGCAAGTAAGATGTTATCACTAATCTTCCTTCCTTCAATAAAAGCTGATTGGGCTTCATCAATAACCAGAGGCAGCAAACACTTAATTCTATCTGCAATAATCTTAGTAATGCATTTGTACAGAGTATTACAACAAGAGATAGGTCGATAGTCCTTTAAGGTTGTGGGATTAAGAACTTTGGGGATTAAGGCTACAATGGTAGCATTGACTTCCTTTAGCAAACAACCAGAATCAAAGAATGATTTAATGGCAGCAACCACCTCCTTTCCAACTATAGGCCAAGCTTTCTTAAAGAAAAAACCATTGAAACCATCAGGACCAGGGGCCTTGTTTGGATTTAAGTTAAAGAGCACTTGCTTAATCTCATCTTCCGTGACATTCTTGTCCATATTTGCAGCAACTTCTTCAGAAATCACTCTACTAATATATTGCTGAAGTTCTTACTTCCCTGGATGCTTCACATCATTTTCCTTCCCCAACAAGTTTTAGAAGTACTTTACAAATTCCTCTTTAACCTCTTTAATATCTTCCACTACAGTACCGTCTTCCTTCTTTATGGAGGAGATTTTATTCCTATTAGCTCTATTCCTTACTGACTTGAAGAAAAAATTGGTGTTTTGATCCCCTTCATTCAGCCACAGAATTCTGCTCTTTTGCTTTGGCAAAACTCTCCTCTTGGTTATTCAAAGCATTAAGTTTGGAAAGGCTCTCTTTCTCCTTGGCCAAGAGCCCAGGATCTCCACCATTTGCCTCTAACTGTTTTTGAAGATTAAACAACTCCTGTCTAGCTTCATTAACTCGCAGCGAAATATCATAACATTTCTTCTTATTTAGCTCCTTCAAACTAGATTTTACCATCTTCAGCTTCTTGCAAACTCGGTACATTGGGTACCCTTCAACAACAGTATTCCAAGCTTGCTGCACTGTAGGCAAAAACTTCTCATACTCAGCCCAAAAATTAAAGAACTTAAATGGTTTAGTACCTTCCTTCATATGGAGCCCCAACCGAACCAAAATAAGGCTATGATCTGAAACCCTAAAAGGAAAGAATTCAGCTAAAGAAAATCTGAATTTAGAGTTCCAGCAGCTGTTAACAAGAGCTCTATCAATTTTTTTTAGGATATAATTCTTAGCACATCCATTGTTCCAAGTAAAATGGAAACCCCCATATCGAAGATCATCTAGTTCAGCCTCCACAAGACACTCATTAAATTCATCCATGAAACCAGGCCAATTAGTGCTTCCCCCCCTTCTCTCAAAAGGAGATCTTATAGCATTAAAATCACCCATGACAAGTCAAGGTTCATTACAGACCAAATTTGCATGTTGCTCAAGATCCCTCCAAAGCTGCCTTCTAAGTGTTACAGTGTGTAAACCATAAGCAAAAGAAATGTAGCAATAGATCTTCGACTCAATAAGAAAGATCTTACAATGAATAATTTGGTTAGTCATGCTTAGAACATCCAATTTCACAAAATTCGAATTCCACCCAACCCAAATTCTACCATCCCCATTAATGTTATAATTATGGATGAAATCCCAATTCTTCATCAGCCCACGACAAATTGAATCTCTATTCTCCAACTTGACTCTAGTTTTTACAAAACCAAAACACCAAATGTTGTGGCACCGAACAAAATCTTTTATTTCTCTCTGCTTGGAGAGATCATTGAGACCTCTCACATTCCAGCAAGCAAACGACATTAATTAATTAGAAAAAGAGGTGCTCCCCTTAGAGCTACTAGTTGAGCTCTGTCTTCTTTTCTTCTCATGCTTCCTCTTATTCTTTTGTATCTTCCTATCAACTTCATCCACTACTGCTGCCTTATCTCTTAGAGGATTTGCACGTGTGATCATGGTCCTTTTATTTGGGCATTGTGAAGTAATGTGAGTTACTCTCAAACAACGAAAACACTTAATATCACGATTATGAGTTTGGGATTCGGTTTTACCTTTATTGACACTAGGAACTTCATCTCTTCTTTTCGGTGGTTCGGTTTTGGCTTGAGAAACAGCCCATTCGTCTTTCCTCCAATTCGACCTCCTTGAAGTAGAGGAATCCAAATTTTGAGGTAACTGAGTTCCTTTCCTTTTAAATTGCCACTCCACCTTTATTGCCATGTGAAGTATGTCCTCCAACTCTGCGTAGTGTTGTAACTCTACCACATTGGCAATGTCTCGATTCTGCCCATTCAAAAGCCTTGCCATGGTAGCTTCTTTATCCTCCTCTACGTTAGCCCGAATCATGGTGATCTCCATCTGCTTGTAGTAGTCATCCACGCTCCTATAACCTTGAGTAAGACTTTGTAATTTTTGATACAAGTCTCTATAGTAGCGACTAGGGACAAACTGCCTCCTTATGATGGGCTTCATTTCCTCCCTCGTCTCAATTGACCTCTCATGATTTCTCTTTCTATTCATCACAAGTTGATCCCACTATATAATAGCATAATCAGTAAACTCAATGACAGTGAGTTTTACCTTTTTCTCCTCGAAATAGTTGTAGCACTCGAAAATCAACTCCATCTTCTTCTCCCATTCCAAGTATGCTTCAGGATCATTTTTTTCCTTGGAATATCTTCATTTTGATGTTTCTTAGGTTTCTGTCAGTTCCATCTCTCCATCTTGGATCTCTTCAAAAAACTCTATCACGCCATTCACCCCTTGGTATGAACTTGCCCTCACCATTCAAAGAAGCTTGATCCTCTTCATCTTCGAACTCATCCTCGTGATCGCCATCAACACCATCCACTGGAGCATGCTTTTCTTGCCTCCTAGCATTAGGAACTCTTTCGGGATGCCCCTTGCGCCAAGTAGCAATAGCAACGTCTTGTCAATCCATCCGATCTCGAATTTCATTAAATACCACATTCATGCGTTCAAATTGTTGTTGCATAGCCTGCAACATGAAGATCGACTCCTCCCATCCTTCTTTCTGTGATCTGTCGTCCCTGAAAGACATTGTTAGCAACAATCCCTCACGCGTGTCACTCGCTCTTGTGTTTCATTCTGAAATTGGCCTTTTTTTTTTCTTGATATTAGTCTCACGTTCTCCTGCCATTTTCCACTCCTAGCTTTGCCCCTTTCAGTTCTTCATTAAACTAATAAACTTGCTCAAGAAATTCAACTTGTAGTATTTAAACCAATACCGATGGCTAGAAAAATGTTATAGAATCAATGAATCAAAGAAAAAGGACAAAAGTTAGATTTTTTGTAGAACGAGAAGTACAAAAGTCATGATTCAAGAATAAATAACTTTGATAAGTATGGTGAATGATAGTATTTGTTGCCTTAATATCACCTTTTTTTTTAAAGTCTCTTTTTTTTTTCTTTTTTCTTTTTTTTGAACTTGGTGTATGACATAAGGCAAGAACAAGAAGTAATGAATAATAATGTAATGCGATGGACGATAGCAAGAAACAAAAGATAAAAGGACAGTAAACCTGATTTTTTTTATATTTGTATTTCGTGTTCTTTTTTTTTTTTTTTTTTGAACTTA
>CM065386.1:40342500-40397500 GCA_033060915.1 Euryodendron excelsum
CAATGGATTGATTCAAGAGGCATGGGCTCAAGCAAATCAAGAATATTCATGGAGGACCATTGAGCATGATCCAAGTGAGCAGCACGGAATCATCAATATGATTCATGTTCTAGAAGAATCTGGCCAAGAATAAAGACATTCCTTTTTGGATTTATATGTAAGGCTTGCATGCCAATTAATTTCCTTTTTTATTTGTTTATATGGGTGTATATGGTTGGATACATCCATTCCCCAAATTTTCCTTTTCTAGTTTAGGCATGTGATCGGCCATTTAAAAGGGTTGAGTATCTTTTCATTTAGGCAAGTATCTTTTAGGCAACTAAAAGATATTTTGTACCAGATTTTTAGCCCTAATTAGGATACCATTTAGGGAGTTTCCTTGTAATGGCTAGCCCTTTAAATAGGCGTATATGCAATGAATAAAAGGTAGATCATTATTCAGCAAATTGTGAGAGTATTCTCTATGGTTCTTTGAAGAACTATTCGAACTTATCGGATTTCCCGTGACGTTCACCAACGACTTATCAAACGGAGCTCCACCACCGTTTGTGGCGTCTTCCTTATACCAAGGTTCTTGTTTCGCATCAAGAAACGGGTTGAGGTCATATATACCGAGGTTCTTGTTTGTCGTAAACAACGGGTTGAGGTTTTCATTCAGAACCTAATCATAGAACTTTCTTGGGTTCCTCATTGTATTGGGTCTCATTCTTTTTGGTGGGATTCGTATCAATTTGGATTTCTCAAGCTTTTTCCTTCAAAAGCTCTATTTTGAAAACATCTTCTCGGGTTTCTCGAGCTTTTTTCTTCAAAAGCTCCGTTTATCAAAAAGCTTGAGTTTTCAAACTTTTGCCTAAAAAATTCTAACTTTAAAAATTTTTGGTTTGGTAACTTTCGCCTCAAAAAGCTTAGCTTTTCAAAAATTTTGGATTTCTTGAGTTTTCTCATTCAAAAGCTTTGTTTTCAAATCATCTTCTTGGGTATCTTGAGCTTTTTCCTTTTAAAAGCTCTGTTTTTTAAAAATCTTGGGTTTTCAAACTTTCACCTCAAAAAGCCTAACTTTCTAAATTTTGGATTTTCAAGCTTTCGTCTCAAGAAGTATATTTTCAAAAATTTTCAATTTCAAACTTTATCCCCAAAAGTTTCATTTCAAGTTTCAAAGGTTTTCCAAACCCTTCTAAATCCATCCATTACAGAAAGTCATTTAAAAAATTATCTTCAAAATTCAATAACCTCGAATCTCCCTAAAGGAGTGTCATTCCATTGGTCGGAATGTCGGTTCCGAAAAACCAATTTCAACATCATTAAAAGAAATCATTCTTCAATTTCAAAGTATCAATTTCATAACCCTGAATCTCCCTAAAGCAGTGTCATTCCATTGGTCGGAATGTCGATTTAGGAAGAATTAACTTCAAATTTGTTTCAAAATCAAGTTTTCAAAATTTCAGATTTCAAAATCAAGACAATCCAATTTTCAAACTCAAAATTTCAAATTTCAACTACTCAAGTCCCTCTGATCACCTTGCAATCAAAATGGGACCCTTACTTTATCTTTTTCTACCTTTGATAAGCAAAAACAAAAAATAGATATAGCTGTAAGCACTCTATATTTGCCCGCTCAACAATCTCCAGTCGAAATCAATTTTCCAATAAAATGTCAAAACATTGTTAAGCTCAAACAGACTTTTCAAACTCTAATTTAGTCAATTGATTGCTTCCCGGCCCATAGGGCTCAATTGAATTCAAAAAGACCAAAATGCCCCTAGGCACTCTAGGTGACATCCCGAGATTGATTGATCTTCGGAACTAATGCCAAACACTGTCGGAGTGACAAAAACACTCACAAACTATCACACCGTCGAAATGACGGAAACACTCAAACTATCACACTATCGAAATGACAGAAACACTCGCAAACTTTCCATGGTAGTTTTTAGAGACCGGGTGGTCTCTGAAACCAATCATCACCATCGAAGTGACAAAAAAACTCACAAACCTTAAACAGTTCACTTCTAGCACCTATTAGCCTGCCAATGTAGAATGTCCCTTATGCCCTTTGGCATCCGGTAGTTTCCCGAGATCAAGCAGTCTTTGAGACTAACACCAAACTATCGGAGTGACGGAAACACTCACAAATTTTTAAGCCGTTGGAGTGATGAGAACACTCACTAAGTCGACACGGGTTTTGCCATTAAACCACCTAGTGTCACGAGACTGAATTGGCCCCTTGCCTGTGGAACGTTTATCGGAGAAAAGAGAGATCTTCAAAAACCAACTTGTCATAACTATCGGGGTGAAGGAAACACTTGTAAACCCAGGTCAACACCGATGCTTGCTAGACCGCCTCGATGAAAAATGACCAATCGGGCCCTTGGGTTTAATGGCACGTCTTCCTATAAAGTACAAATGCCTCTAGACTATAAGTCTATGCAACCTAGCACATCTTGTGAGAAAGTACAAACTCCTCGAGACGGTAAGTCCATCTAACCCGGCACATCCTCGAGATAGTAATTAAATCTTCTCTAACTGCTCTTGATAGTCTGGCACATTTATGATGCCAATCAAACTAACTCCAATTTAATTCTGGTAAACCCCAGTCAAAATGACTATTTTGCTGCCAAACACTTTGGCACGTCCTTTGAGAAAGCATCAATCCCTCAAGACAGTAAGGCCATCTTCTCAAACTGTCTCAAGATAGTCTGGCATGTTTGATATGCCATTGAAATCCGTCCTAGTTATATTTGGGCAAGTTCTAGTCAAAATAATTATTTTGCCCCTAGTGGCCTTGGCACTTCCTAAACCACACCGGTTTTGGGTACCAAACCAGCATTCATCAGGATATTCTAAATGAGATCCCTGTCCATTTCCAGGTGAATCCATTGACTCAAAACACCTCTAAAGTCAACAAGAGCTTCCTAGAGTGTCTCATAGATGATCACTAGGGTTATCTTTTTCTACAATTCCCTAATTAAAACACACCGTCAAATGACTTGAGAAATGTGTAAATTAAAAAATTCTCAAAAGTCTTTCTAGAGGTCTTTCTATCGATATGACTTAATTGGAAAGATCGCTTCCTAAGGCATCCGATCGCGTGACTCGAAAGTTGTCACTTTAAGAGACCTGTAAGACGCTCTGCCAGGTTTGACTTTTTATTCAATTCCCTGATTAAATCGCACTATCAAATGACTTGAGAAATTTGTAAATTAGGGAATTCCCAAAAGCCTTTTCATAGCTCTTTCCATTGGTACAGCTCAATTAAAAAGGTCGTTTCTCGAAGGCCATGAATATGTGGTGCAAAAACTATCACTTTTGGCAACCCTCAGAGCATCTCACAAATGCTCCAAAAAGCTAATTTTTCATGCACGCTTCCCAATGTCGTATCTCCGTCATCCAAAATCCTTTGAAGTTCCCCGAGGGCTCCCAATTCATGATAAACAGCAGGGGAACATCGTGAGTGTTGATGAGGACATCAAGGCTATCAAGATTCATGGTCCGGTTCAAGTTCTAATTGGTCCGGTGACGAGGGCACGAGCTAAGAGATTCAAAGAAGAGATGAATAACCTAGTTCGGAGAGTTCTACAACAAGGAGAAAATATGCTCACCACCGAGAGAGAACAAAGTTTGGTTTTACTACTCAAATTTGATCCGGGAGAGAACCAATCCACCATATACACGTGCAAGGGAGGTCCCAATCAGATGTGGTCGTATTTCACTAAGTCAGATATGTCCAAGTGGGCCTACAATCTGATGTGGCTTAATTGACTAGCAATAAATCAGATGGAGATTCGAATTTGAAATTTGAATTTGAATTTTTTTTGAATTTCCTTGATTTGGTTTGGTTTTGGAAATGATTAGATTTGGAAAGGATTAGATTTATATTGATTTGGATCAGATTTGGAATGTGAGCAGATTTAGGAAAATATCAGATTTGGAAGATTGTATTGGCTAGGAAGTAATTAGGGAAATCTCCAAAGATTAGAATATTCTAGAGATCTTATCATGTAAGCCTATAAAAAGGCTCTTGGTTGTCAAATTCGAAATTAATGAATATTTTGTGAGTTTTCTATATTCTTCTTGAGTTTCTTGAAGAACTAATCCGAACTTATCAAGGAATTCCTTGTGGCGTTCAAACCAGACTTATCAAACGGATCATCCATTCCCGTTTGTGGCGTCTTCACCATACCAAGGTTCTTGCTTTGCTAAGCAACGGTTCGCGGTTTCCTTCAAGCTTGAAGGTTCTTTGGTCTTGTTTTCCAGATTTGGCGTCGGGTTTCGTCACATTGTTGGTGGGGTTCGTATCAAGTGTGACCGAGTTTCTCGAATTGCACGAATTTCAAGGCAAAGTCAGTATAAAAGTTCTCGGTAGCAGAGCATGTGCTACATGCGTCCAAAAAAATGATCAGATCAGACAAAACTTGCATTGCGGCCCAAGTTGGGGTAGTACAAGGAGTGGCTTGTGGCACTCAATCACTAGCACAGTACTAGTGCATGTGCATGCGTAAGGGAAAAATTTGCCTAGGCGCATGCGCCAGACCCCAGGACCTTTGCCCATAAATAGTAGGTCACCTCCCTGTGAATTTCAAAGGTCAAAACACCGACAAAGCCCTGCTAAAATCACCCCAGAACTTTGAAAAATACTATAAACTTCACCCTCCAAGCATCCAAGCTAGATTCAACCCCTCTCTAGCCTATACGCTCCACCTTCCAAGCCTTCAAAGCAATATTCAAGCCATTTCCAACCCTTCAAGCCACTACAAGGCCATTCAAGTTCAAGGAAAGTCATCCATGGAAATTTGAAGGTGTTTTGAAGACAAGGTGGTATTCTCCTTTTACATTTTGTCAACCCCACTCTTCTTCTCCCTTTTAGCCTACTTAGACTATTCTTTATTTTACTCCTCATTTTTTACCCTCCTTTCTTGCTTGCTTGAACAAGAGGACCTTAGGTCCATGCCTTGGGGAAGCTTTATGGAAGCCACCGAATGGGGGCTCCACCTTTAGCCTATCTTATTGTGGTATGGGCCATATGCCCCATGAAATGTGATGTGGCCTTTTAGCCTTGTATGATTTCATGACCCCCTTGCATATGGTTGTTATGTTCATGTATTGCATATTTGGCTCCATTTTCATATTCATTATCATTTTTCAAAAACCCACACTATTCTTATGACTCAGTCAGATGGGTATTTGCTAAATGTGCTATAAATCCTATGACTTAGTTAGATGGAAATTTGCCAAGCACCAGCATTGTCCTTGCCCAACAAGTTCTGGAAGTACTTCACAAAGTCCACCTTGACCTTTTTAAAATCTTCCACTACAGTACCATCCTCCTTCTTAATTGAGGAAATTTTATTCCTATTTTCTCTATTCCTTACTGACTTGAAGAAAAAATTTGCGTTTTGATCGCCTTCATTTAGCCACAAAATTATGCTCTTTTGCTTGGCAAAGCTCTCCTCTCTGTTATTCAAAACATTAAGTTTGGAAATGCTTTCTTTCTCATTGGCCACAAGCTCAGGATCCCCACCATTTGCCTCTAACTGTCTTTGAAGATGAAGCAACTCCTCTCTAGCTTTATTAACTCTCAGCAAAATATCACAACATTTCTTCTTATTTAGCTCCTTCAAACTAGCTTTCACCATCTTTAGCTTCTTGCACACTCGGTACATTGGATGCCCATCGACAACAGTGTTCCAAGCCTGCACTGTAGGCAAAAATTCCTCATACTCGCTCAAAAATTAAACTTAAATGGTTTAGTACCTTCTTTCATACGGAGCCCCAAGCGAACCAAAATAGGGCTATGATCTGAAACCCGAAAAAGAAAGAATTCAGTTGAAGCAAATCTGAACTTAGTATTCCAGCAGTTGTTAACAAGAGCTCTATTAATTTTTCTTAGGATATAGTTCTTCGCACACCCATTGTTCTAAGTAAAATGGAAACCCTCGTATAGTAGATCATCTAGCTCAACCTTCACAAGACACTCATTAAATTAGTCCATGAAACCAGGCCAATTAGTGCTACCCCCCTTTCTCTCAAAAGGAGATCTTATAGCATTAAAATCGCCCACGGCAAGCCAAGGTTCATTACAGACCAAATCTGCATGTTGCTTAATATCCATTTAAAGCTGCCTTCTAAGTGTTACAGTGTGTAAACCATAAGCAAAAGAAACGTAGCAATGGATCTTCTGCTCAATACGAAAGATCTTACAATGAATAATTTGGTTAGTCATGCTTAGAACATCCAATTTCACAAAATTCGAATTTCACCCAACCCAAATTCTGCCATCCCCATTAGTGTTGTAATTATGGATGAAATCCTAATTCTTCATTAGCCCACAACAGATTGAATCCCTATTTTCCAACTTGACTCTAGTTTTAACAAAACCAAAGCACCAAATGTTGTGGCTCCTAACAAAAATTTTTATTTCTCTCTACTTGGAGAGGTCATTGAGACCACTCATTATAGCATGCAAACGACATTAATTACTTAGAGCTACTAGCTAAGCTTTGTCTTCTTTTCTTCTCATTCTTCCTCTTATTCTGTTACTTCTTCCGGTCAACGTCATCAACTGCCACCACCTTGTCTTTTAGAGGATTTGCATCAGGTGTTGCCGTCAAATTTGACTGACCACCCCCACTAGTTTCCATGTCTTCAATATCTTCCACCTTGTCTAATTACTGAAATCTATTGAGAGTTATAACCTCAACAACATGTTTCATCATTAGATTGGCTGGTATCATGGCTACTAATTGATCACTTTTGGAAGCACCACTTAGAATGGCATCTGTTGCCCTCGAAGTTGTAGAAAGCATCTCCTCTGATTGCCCATCACCACTTGGACCAGCTAAACTTGGAGCATTTTTAGTATCCTTATCAATAGTATTCTCCTTCCCTTTGCCCTTAACTTCTGTCCAGCCCTTTCATTTGCAATCTCTACTACTAAAATTTTTTTTTAATTTGTCATTCTTGTTTAATCACCTTTTTGCACTTGCTCACTACATGCCCAAATTCTTGGCAAACTTCACAAATCTTTGGAACCCAATTGTACTCAATGGCTATTTCAACAACACATCTGCCTTCCACCTCCAGATCAAAGGAATCTAGAAGTTTAGATTTGGCATTAACTTCCAACCAAGGTTAGTAAACTTCAAGGCTCCAATTCAAAACCATTTTCATAGTATGTTTTCAAAAAAACCTCTTATCCCCTTTGAGTTTCCAAAAATCGTAATTCAAAAGTCCTTTCAAATATTTTCAAGAACTCTCTTAAACTTGTCTTAACTAAAAATGGCTAGACACTTAACATTTTTAAAAACTACTTCCAAAATATTTTCAAAGCTCATATTCATAAGGTGGTCTTAAACCTCTCATGGTTAGGGTCTCCAAAGCAAAATGATACATTAAATATAACCTTCAAGGTTGTTCATGTTAAGGTTCTAAAACCCTAAGTGTTTTTCAAAACTCTTTTCAAGAATGATATTTAAGAGTCATACCTTTGAAGTAATCTTAAGCCTTACATGGTTGAGATTGCTCAAGGAAGGTGAGATATCAAATAGAGTTCTATAACCTTAAAGTTTTAAAACCCAAGGGAAGTCTCTAGCCTCATTTCCAAACATATTTTTCAAAACTCATAGCCTTAGAGGAGTTTAGTTGTGCAATAACTAACCTCTCAAAGATGATGAAACATTCAATAGTACCTTTCATAATGTATTAAAAAATGGTTTTAAAAAAAAAAACTTTTCAAAGAAAAAGTTCACAAGAGCTTTCCAAATCCAAACTCTATTTCAAAATCTTTGAATCGAGCTTTCAAGAATGTTCTAAAACTCTCTTGAGTTCAAAATTAAAAAATCTTCTAAAACTCCCTTGAGTTGTTTCCAAAAGTTTCCAAAAACATTTCAAGTCTTACTTCAAAGGCACTTTCAAAAATCTCTAAGTCCAAGTCCAAACTCACTTGAGTGCAAGTCTCAAAAATCTTTCAAGAATCCCACGAGTCTATTTTCAATCGAGCCCTTGTCCGAATTATGAATGACCTGTTTCTCGCCAAATAAAATACATAAGTAACCTAAATTAGTGTGGTCATAAACTTTATTTCAATTCAAGTTCCCTTTTCGAAAATTTTCATCAAGTCAAAATTTCCATCTCAAATCACTTTAAAACTTCCTATTTTCAAACATCTTTTCAAAAACATGCACTAAGCATCATTTATCTAAAAAGTGATGACTTTCAAAACTCTAAAGTGGATACAAGTGGACTTCTAGTAACCGGTTATTTAAGTGAGTGAATCAATGGTGAATAGACATGTAGATACTGAAAGGGCAGAGTAGGGTGATGATCTTAGGATATCTTCCCTACACGTAACCAACCCTTAAACCATAGATTTCTAATTTCAAAGACCAACCTGAAGTCATGATTTCAAAAGGGCTTTAAAATATTTTAAAAGGTTGCTCAAAACCTCTTTTCTAAAAACCTTCTAAAGAAGGACATTTTCAAAATATTTTTCAAAAACCAAAGTTTAATTTTTCGATTACACTTAGTTTTAGGTGACCTAACATATCTTTAACTATGTTAGGTGGCAAATCCTGACTTTTTTAAAAAGCCCTTAATCAATTCAAGTTTTCAAGTTCAAACCCCCATCGCACTTGTCCTTCTAGGAGGATGAGTTCTAACAGAGAGAGTACCGCGTTTTTCCTGAACCAAGAGGGATTGGGTAAAAATTGGAACTTGACAATATCTATAAAAAAGAGGAAAATATTGTTCATTAAATACCTCTTCAAATTGCTTCCAAGTAATGGGTACTCCGGCTGCCTGAGAATCCAATAACAATCTGGCAGCTTCCCACCAATTTCTAGCTTCTTCTCTCAGCATAAACATTGCTAATAGCAATTTTTATTCATTAGTTGCTGCAATTACTTTGAAGATTGCCTAAACTTCATCAACCACTCCTCTGCAACCAAAGGATCTACTGTTCCAGTGAACTCTGTTGATTTAGCTTCCTAAACTGTTCATGCAAAGTACTAGCATGTGGCGTAGGTTTTGTTGACTGGTACTCTATGTAATGATCCAAAACATTAGCCACTCCGCTTTATGTGTCGAGTACATTTTGAGCGCCAACTTCTGTTCCCCCATGTTCCTGGCATCCCTGCCCCCTAGTTGGAGTGGATAATGCTTCTTCCTTAACTCCCCTTGGTGGATCTCTTTGTGTCATTCTCACTATATTAAAGTAAGGTAAGTACACAATTCATATAACCCACATAATCCTACCAACTTAAACCGACACAATAACACCCTATAGTCCATTGCAACTTTAAACTTCAGCTCAATAACATAGCCTCGATCTTAAATCTTGGCTTTGATACCAATCTGTCACACCCACACCTAATCAGGTGTTGTTAATACCTTTTTAGGATGTGTGTGATTGCATAGGTATCACATAAATGAGAGAACTAATAAACCACAGTCAAGAGCATTTACAAGATTAAAATGTAAACGACTCCAAAAGATTTCTCAACAAAGTGTATGACATATACAAGATCTATGACTCAACTTGTAGAGCTCTCCAAAGCTCCCCAACTCAACACTAATAGCAGTGGATTGAACATCTCTATCTATTGCTGCAAAATAACCTGTGTGAGTGTGAACTATTGTCAACGTATTCACTAAGATAATTAAACTCATAAACAATGAATAATAGTAAACATTGAATCAATCACCAATAGATAATCCATCTTGTAATGATAATTATCATAGACCTATCACCGTCATTAATGGAAAATGCCTCATGTGATACAATGTTTGATGTCACCACATATGCACACCTCTTTGATAACAATGCCGAGATTGATAAGACAAGTTATCTAAGAATGTCCCACATCGACTTAAACTCTTCTGTACAATACAAGATATACACACAATGAATGTTGTATGCAATGTCAGCTCATAATCCAACACCAACATCAATATTAGTTATAAGACATTCAATTTAATAAGAGTAAGAATATCTTAAACGCTTACCTCAAGCCGCTATATAAAGCTATGTTGAATATGAAATTGGAGTGTCTTGGTTGCCTCAAAACCTGTCACACACCATAGCAATAACATATGTAAATGCTTAGAATCTTTACATGAATATAGCTTATAACTCATCAACATACAAGATGATACATCAAATGACATATTGAAAACTTAAAGAGGAGTTTTAACACTAATAATGAAGTTAAACCCATCCAATGCAACATATGAAGGTAAAACGCAAAATAAAGGACAAACCAGCCTAAGGGATTGCGCCAATGGGCCCTTAAGGAGCGCCTTTCCTCCCAAGAGCTACACCGGTGTCCCCTCCTAGCACGCCCTCACTAGGGACCCGGGCCACTAGGCGCCCTCCTAGCATCCTTCTCCATAACCGTGCTCTGGCGCGCCCTGGCACACTTCCGTCTGTCAGTACTCTTTTAAACTCAAAATGATGTAACCAAAACATGATTTTAGGCCTCCCTTGCAACTCCAACACAATTCTAAGTCTTCTAAAGCCTAGAATAAAGTTCCGGAGTCTCCAACAAGACTTCAAAATATCAAAACTTGAATACCATGTGGTAAGACTTTAGATTTGGTCTACCAACATGCAACACATCTATTACATATTCTCTCTCTTTTTTCTTTTTTTTTTTTTTTTTGCTAAGAAAGAGAATATAAACAAAAAAAGATCGAAAGATCAAGTATAAATACAAGGGCCATACCCCAGGCCAAAGGATAAGGATAATCAAGAAAGATAACCATCAAAACAAACAAAAAGAACCCAACTAGCACTAGCTAAGAAAAGTGCACAATACAAGCTAACTTGGCTCAACAACTATAAGAACTAAACAAATTGCAAAAATGGTTGCCCTTAGTTCATGAAAATATCATCGGGAATCCGCCATATCTGCTGGAGGTTCCTATTTGGTGCCGTTCCATGAAAGCCTCTCAAACTAGCCATCCTATTACGAACTTGAAAGACTATATCAATGAGCACTGCCTTAATGTCCCTTCACTTGTTAGCCATTAATCTATCATTCCTTTCTCTCCAAAGAAAATAAACAGTGGTGGATAGCATTAACTTGCATAGAATATTCTTCAAAGCCTTCCCCTTCAAGGTACAAGCCCAAGATACAATCCCTTGCTACTCATTACTCAAGCATTGGACCTTATATTTTGCTAGCAGCTGCACCCACAATCTGTTGATGATCAAACACTGGAAGAAGAGATGGTTGTAGTCTTCAATTTTACCTCTACAAAACACACAACACATGTCATTTAACATACCATAGGCAGCTAGTTTATCTTGGGTGGCTAATCTTTCTCGAATAGCAAGCCAAAGGATGAAGCTATATCTATGAATAGCCTTCTTAAACCAAGCAACTTCAGCCCACTCCACTTGAGGACTATGGTTTCTAATACTTTGCCAAGTTGATCTAACGGAAAATTGGTATTTTTTTTCCTATAATCCATATAGTTTGATCACTACAAGAGCTATTAGGATGTAGAATACATGACATACACCTCTTGAGCTCCATCAACTCTATGGAATTTGTCACAAGCCAATGCCACTGGTTGTCTCTAATAATAGTGCTGACTTTTGCTTCTTTGCCTAACCTAGAATCATAGATCACTTTATCCCCCATTCTTTGATGTATAGGCCCTATTGGCAGCCAGTTATCATACCAAAGGGAAACTTGTGAGCCTTCCCCAATTTTGTACTTGATCAAAGGCCTTATGATATCTCTTAGGTGCAAAATTTTCCTCCAAGACCTGGAGTTAGGCACCATTAAGGCTGATTGAGTACATAGGAGTAGAAATGCAGACCTGTGTCCAATTCCTTAACTTTTTTGAAAATCCCATAAGCTCCAAAACATCCAACCCAAATTCCCATCTGACTGAGTCATAGGCCTTCATGAATTCTACCTTCACAACACATTTAGCCAACTTGTTGTTCTTATGATAGCCTCTAGCAAGAAGGTTTGCTCTAACCCACTTCACCCAACAAGTGGTTGTAGAAGATTGGCACAACAACCAAATGTATCTAGCTATATTAGCTTGATTCTAATCCATCAACTTCTTTATGCCTAGACCACCTTCATCATTTGGCTTAGCAACCTCTTCCCAATTAACCTTAGCTCCAGTATGCTTTAAATCAAGCGCTTTCCGAAGAAAAGCTCTGAAGCATTAATCAATTTTCTTCAAAAATTTCTTTGGCAAAATGAAGTGGGCACACCAGTAGCTCTGCATGCTAAATAAAACTAATTTGATGAGCTGTAACCGGCCAGCATAAGAGAGGAACTTACCAGTCCAAGACTTGGCCTTGCTCACAATTCTATCAACCAAGTTATTGCAATCTTTAGGTTTCAGCTTAGAAGAAATCAAGGGAACTCCTAAGTATAGAATTGGAAGCGCACCTGGCTGGAATTGGAAGAGATTTAACAATTGCTCCCTCCCATGATCATCCAAACCTGTGAGAAATATATTACTCTTGGCACAATTTGGAACAAGACCTGAGAATTCAGAAAATGTATCCAAAGCCTCCTTTAAAATCCTTGCAGAAGAATTCTCATCTTTGCAATAAAGCATCAAGTCATCAGCAAAACATAGATGAGTTAAGCTAATTTTCTTGCATCTCTAATGAAACTAAAAATTGGGGTTCCTCTTCACTTGCTGTTGAATAATTTGAGATAGGACATTCATACAAATTACAAATAAGTAAGGGGATAAAGGATCACCTTGCCTCAGGCTTTTAGCTCTAGGAAAGAAGCCCTCCAAGGCACCATTAAGGCTGATTGAGTACATAGGAGTAGAAATGCAGACCTGTGTCCAATTCCTTAACTTTTTCAGAAATCCCATAAGCTCCAAAACATCCAACCCAAATTCCCATCTGTCTGAGTCATAGGCCTTCATGAATTCTACCTTTACAACACATTTAGCCAATTTGTTGTTCTTATGATAGCCTCTCATAAGTTCCTAAGCAAGTAAGATGTTATCACTAATCTTCCTACCTTCAATGAAAGCTTATTAGGCTTCATTAATAACCAGAGGCAGCAAACTCTTAATTCTATCCGTAATAATCTTAGTAATGCATTTGTAAAGAGTATTGCAACAAGAAATATGTCGATAGTCCTTTAAGGTTGTGGGATTAGGAACTTTGGGGATTAAGGCTACAATGGTAGCATTGACTTCCTTAAGCAAACAACCAGAATCAATGAATGATTTAATGGCAGCAACCACCTCCTTTCCAACTATAGGCCAGGCTTTCTTAAAGAAAAAACCATTGAAACCATCAGGACCAGGGGCCTTGTTTGGATCTAAGTTAAAGAGCACTTGCTTAATCTCATCTTCTGTGACATTCCTATCCATGTTTGCAGCTGCTTCTTCAGAAATCACTTTACAAATATAATGCTGAAGTTCTTGTTTCCCTGAATACTTCACAACATTTTCCTTTCCCAACAAGTTCTGGAAGTACTTCACAAATTCTCTCCACATCACGTTTCATCTTTGGCCAAAAAAAATGTTCATGCAACATGTCTAAAGTCTTTCTTACACCAAAATGACCCATCAATCCGCCTTCATGTGCCTCACGCACAAGCAACTCTCGCATAGAAGTACTAGGCACACAAAGTCTATTCTCACTAAACAAATACCCATCTAGTTTATAAAACTTACCAAACGCTACCTTTCACACACTCCATACACACTAACAAAGTCATCATCCTTAGCATACAATTCCTTAACATATTCAAATCTCAATAAATTTGTATTTAAAATGGAGACAAAGGGCATACCTTCTTGATAATGCATAAGCTACAATGTTTTCCTTACCTTGTTTGTATTTGATTACGTAAGGGAAGATCTCAATGAATTCCATCCACTTGGCATGCCTTCTATTCAACTTACCTTGTCCTTTCAAGTGCTTCAAGGACTCATGGTCGGTATGTATGACAAATTCTTTTGGCCAAAGGTATTGTTGCCAAGTCTCCAATGCTCTTACCAATGCATTAAACTCATTGTCATATGTTGGGTAGTTCAAAGCTGCCCTAAGAAACACAACTTTGTCAATACTAAATGATCATTTCTTTAAATTGGCATATAGTTTTTCTTTTCTCAAAACATCAAGCAGACAATGCAAATGGTCAATATGCTCATCCAAGCTATTGCTATACACCAAAATATCATCAAAATAGACCACAACAAATCTTATAAACACATGCAATTAATGATTTATGAACCTCATGAATGTATTTGGTGCATTAGTTAGACCAAAAGACATAACCAACCACTCATACAATCCATATTTAGTTTTAAAGACAGTTTTTCATTCATCACCCTCTTTTATCCTAATTTGATGATACCCACTTTTCAAATCAATTTTTGAGAAAATACATGACTCATGCAACTCATCCAACTTGTCATCTAGCCTAAGAATGGGATGTCTATACTTTACCATAATGTTATTGATAGCCCTACAATTAACACACATTCTCCAAGTTCCATCCTTCTTGGGTACAAGTAGCATTGGTACCATGCACGGAGTCATACTCTCTCTCACGTGTCCTTTGGCTAGCAACTCCTCCACCTTTACAGTTCCTTTGTCTCCTCTGGATTACTCCTATAGGCTGGTTGGTTTAGAATTGTCACACTTGGCACAAAATTAATTTGAGGCACTATTCCTCTAATAGGTGGTTACCCACTAGGCACATTAATAGGAAACACATCCTCATATTCCTGGAATAAAGAGATAACAACATTAGCCAAAGATTCGTCAAGTTTGTTAGTATTAAAACATGCCTCTTTGTACAATAATACTTTTTTTTTGTTAAATAATAAAGAATATATATAGACAAAAAAGATCGAAAGATCAAGTACAAATACAAGGGGCATACCCCAGGCCAAGGATAATGATAATCCAGAAAGATAACCATTAAAACAAACAAAAGAACCCAACTAGCACTAGCTAAGAAAAGTGCACAATACAAGCTAACTTAGCTCAACAACTATAAGAACTAAACAAATTGCAAAAATGGTTGCCCTTAGTTCATGAAAATATCATTGGGAATTCGCCATATCTGCGGGAGGTCCCCATTTGGTGCCGTTCCATGAAAGCCTCTCAAACTAGCCATCCTATTAAAAGACTATATCATTGAGCACTGCCTTAATGTCCCTACACTTGTTAGCCATTAATCTATCATTCCTTCCTCTCCAAAGGAAATAAACAGTGGTGGATAGCATTAACTTGCATAGAATATTCTTCAAAGCCTTCCCCTTCAAGGTACAAGCCCAAGATATAATCCCTTGCCACTCATTACTCAAGCATTGGGCCTTACTTTTTGCTAGCAGCTGCACCCACAATCTGTTGGTGATCGAACACTGGAAGAAGAGATGGTTGTAGTCTTCAATTTTATCTCTACAAAACACACAACACATGTCATTTAACATACCATAGGCAGCAATTTTGTCTTAGGTGGCTAATCTTTCTCGAATAGCAAGCCAAAGGATGAAGCTATATCTAGGAATAGCCTTCTTAAACCAAGCAACTTTAGCCCACTCCACTTGAGGACTACGATTTCTAATACTTTGCCAAGCTGATCTAACCGAAAATTAGTGATTTTTTTTCCGAAATCCACATAGCTTGATCACTACAAGAACTATTAGGATGTGGAATACACAACATACACCTCTTAGCAGGTTTGTGTAAAAAGCACTCTCGACATCACTCGCTTTAGAATAAAAACTCACTTGTTTTTTTTGTCTCTCTCTCTCTCTCTCTCTTTTCACGCTCTCTTTTCTTTTCAATCTCCTTTTTCTGTTCACTCTCTTTTTCATCATCTTTTTTTGAATTTTTGGTCTCACAATTTTTTCCAACTCATTCTCTCTTGTCAATTTCATTTGATTTCATATACTTGTCTTGGAGTCAATAAGACAAGCATAATGGTTTCATTATCCTTTACAAAAGAATGCCTATTCTTGAACCCTTCATGAATGACCTTCCTGTCAAATTGCCACGGCCTGCCCAATAATACATGACCAGTTTGCATTAGAACAACATCACAAAGTACTTCATCTTTGTACTTTCCAATTGAAAAAGAAACTAGCACTTGTTTATTCATCTTAACCTCCCCACAATCATTCAACCACTGCAACTTATACAGTCTATGGTGTCTCAAGGTAGATAAATTCAATTTTTTAACTAGAGTAGTGCTAGCCACATTAGTACAACTTGCCCCATCAATGATCACACATCATACCTTGTTGTTGACATAGCACCTAGTATGAAAAATGTTCTCCCTTTGTTGCTCTACGTCATTCTCTTTGACTTGGGCACTTAAAGCACGCCTAGCTACAAGTGATTTGCCCTCCACCGGATACTCCATATCATCATCACAAGCGTGTGCAAGCAATGGCATGTGGTCATCATTGCTATCGCTTTTGGTTTCCACTTCTCCATCAACACGTGCGATCATGTTCCTCTTATTTGGGCATTGTGAAGCAATGTGACTTACTCCCAAATAACAAAAACACTTAATATCACGATTACAAGTTTGAGATTCGGTTTTACCATTGTTGACACTGGGAACTTCATCTCTCCTTTGGGATGGTTCGGTTTTGGACTTAGAAACAACCCTTTTGTCTTTCCTCCAATTAGACCTCCATGAAGTAGAGGAGCCTAAATTTTGAGGTAACCCAGTTTCTTTCCTTTTAAGTTGCTATTCCACCTTTATTGCCATGTGCACCATGTCCTCCAACCCCACGTAGTGTTACAACTCCACATTGGCAATGTCCCAGTTCAGCCCATTCAAAAACCTTGCCATTGTAACTTTTCTATCCTCCTCTATATTAGCCCGAATCATGGCAACCGTCATCTCCTTGTAGTAGTCATCCACACTCCTATACCCTTGAGTAGGACTTTGTAATTTTTGATATAAGTCCCTATAGTAGTGACTAGGAACAAACCGCCTCCTCAGGATTGCCTTCATTTCCTCCCACGTCTCAATAGACCTCTCATGGTTTCTCTTTCTGTTCATTACAAGTTGATTCCACCATATAATAGCATAGTTAGTAAACTCAATGACAGCAAGTTTTACCATTTTCTCCTCGGAGTAGTTGTGGCACTGCTGGGCAAAAAAACAAAAGGTGTGGCACAAACAAATCAACTTCAAGCCTCGTCACAGACCACTCTATGTCGATCCCGGTGTTCCTCTAGTTCAAATGACTATTTTGCCCCTAGTGGGCCCGTCAGCCTTTTCAATTATTCTAGTACTAGTTCTCAAGTTATTTACCTTTGGAACACTCTTTTAGAGGTTCCCGTCCGTCCCTGGCCTTTCGAATCATTCTCAAACTTTTTGGAGTCACAACTAGTAGAGCTAGGCTAAACATTGCATGGTAGTCACTAGGATAGGTGCCCAAATCTTCTGCCTTGCGTCACAAAGGTCAAAGATCTGTTTATTGCGCCTCAAAAGTTTCCCAAAGGGGCTAGCGCCACTAGGAGGTTAAAATCACACTGATGACTAGTAGTGGTAACAAGCCAAAAATTGGCCTAGCGCCACTAAGAGTTGTGCTAAGTTATAGTGGCCTGGCGCCACTATAACAGGTGCCAGTTCCTATTTGATTTGCCTATAAATACAAATCTTCCTCCTGCGTGTTCTAGGTCTACAAAATCACTCCAAAAACTCTGCATCTTTGAAAATAGAGCTCGAATTTCTTTAAGACCCTAATTCTCTCGAGCCCCCTCAAACCCTAGCCTTCATACAATTTACACATTCATATCCTTGCCCTCAAGCATCCATTGAAGGTCAAGCGCTACACATTCAAGGCTCCCAAAGTCCAAGCAAAGTCTATCATCAAAGCATCAAAGCAAAGAAGAAGACAAGGTAGGGTTCTATTTACTTTTATGTAATTCCCTTCTCTTTCTTATCTCTCCTAACCCACTAGAGTTCTCTTCTATTTTAATCCCTATCTTCTACCTCCTCTTCTTACATGCTTGAAACAAGAGATCTCCCAGTTCATGCCTAGGCAGAGTTGTTAAAATTTACTGTGCTGGGGGCTTTCTTCAAGTTTAACCTAATACAATGTAGGTTTGGCCCCCTTAATTATGTGGTGAAGGCTAACTTTCTATGTTCACGATCCTATTGTATTGTGGTTATCATCTTCATTCATTGCATTCAAAGTTTTCAAAATTTGCATCAAAGTTCTCTCTCAAAACTTGCATTCAAAACCTCCCTCTTTTAAACTTGTTTTTGAAACCACAATCCTAGAATAATTCTAGCCATTCCATGGTTAGGATTATTTTAAGAAAGTGTTACATTCAATGTGACCATCAAGGTCCATATTAGGGGTTCAAGCACTAAATTTTTTGTTTTTTTTTTTTTGAAAATCACAATTCTAAGATGATTCTAGCCATTCTATGGTTAAGGTTGTGATAGAGCAGTAAACTTGTATGTCCTGCCCCCTAGGTCCTGGTGAACTGCTTCGGCGTGCTACAGGGAGAAACTTGGTCAAGAAACACTGGTGTGTGATAGAGTAGTAAACTTATATGGTCTGCCCCCAAGTCTTGGTGAACTACTCCGGCCTGCTACAGGGAGAAACTTGGTTAAGAAATGCCAGTGTGGTACTTGCCAAAGACCATCGGATGGCAAAGTCAGATTTGAGAGGATAAACGAACAGAGTTCTTACTAGGGGCTTTTTTTGGTTATGCATACCTTAGAGAAGGAGGTTTCCTTTTTTTTACATCCATGGTTTTGGTCCCCAGTACATCTGTAGATGGTTGGTGGAGAATGATTGCCTTTTCACGTGGCTATACATCATTAAGCAATCAGCTTTTTTGGCAGGGTTGTTGTGAGAGTGGTTGTCTCCCACACGTGGCATCTTCTGAGGCGCATATCAGACTAACGTTGCCATGTAGCAAGGAGGGTGGTTGTCTCACCGCGTGTCTTGTCCTTTTAGTAGTACACAGCTGGGCTCAATGTCAGGTGTGGTCCCCACAGGCCGGTCAAGGGGGATGGTCGGCATGCTCCTGCTCGATATGCTCGACCAAACTGGTCAACCCCGATCTGCTTAACCAGATCCTGCTCAATACTACCAAAGGCCTCCGTCATCTGTGGTCACCTCGATCAACCTCTAACAGAGGTCCTGGTCAGCCTACTACAGTGTCCTGGTCAGCACTCGCCTAATCGGTCCCCATCAATTGCCCCCAATTCCTCTGAGTACCCAGTGCATGGTCAGGGGAATTCATATGGTGGGTGTGCTCTCGTGAAAAGGAGGGGTGCATTTATGGTGCTACAGGCGCAATTATGGCGATTACTAATGATGATTAGGCAAGTTGCTCAACATCCTAGTGACGTGTAAACCCCTTATTGGGTTTCACATCGCGATGTGACTTGACGATCACTGATCGTTGGATCTGCGGTTAATGAGTTGATCTGAATGGTTGATTTCGAACAGGGGGATTTTAAGCTTGGCGATTCCAATCCTTGGTTGTCACTTTGCATTTTTCACACTTAGGTAGTTTCTGGTTTTTGAAACCTCTCCTTCATCTTCCCCTCTACTTCTTCGTGAATCTGCGCTTGGAGATTCAAGCTTCTCTTTGCGTTGGTAAAATCTCAAACCGTGACTCTCTTTTCTTCATGCGATTCTTCTTAGGGCACTATTTCTGGTATTACACCAAAGCAGTGGTTGCCCCTACTCTCCAAGGGTTTGTTGGGAACCTGGGTTTATTTGAGTTTATTTGGGAGTTGGTTGATAATGGTTTCAAGTTGGCTAGGATATTGCACTTGGTGGGCACTATGGTGGACCCATAAGATGTGCACTCTTCGGGTTCTAAGAACACTACTTCTCAAGATCTGGTTAGGGTACAGTTGGAGGTCCCTAATAGTGCTTTGAGGGGCCTTCTGGGGCTTCTAGTGAGGGGCCATCCCTCGAGGGTATGGTTCCTAGGCCCAAGAATATGGTAGTCCCTGGGGATTCCTCTGTCATTATGGAGAGGAGGGTTAACAAGTTGTCGAAGAATTACCAGTTTCTTCTTGAGTTGTCATATAGGATCCCTAAGAAGAGAGAGTGGGCTTGTTTTGCTCATCCTGGGGAGGTCTATGTTTATAAGGCTGCCCTAGGTAGTGGCCTCAGATTTCCAATTTTGACCCCCATTAGAAGGGTTTTGAGTGTTTTGGGGTTGGCCCCTAGTCAACTCCTTCCCAATTTCGTGGAGGATCTTGCTGGCTTGTGCTGTGTTGTGGCAAGCATCCAGTGATGGTGAGGACCACCTCGCTGCTGATGAGTTCTTGTACTGCTACAAGTTGACCGAGTAGGAGAGAGGCTAGTGGTATTTCTTCGCCAGGCAAGCTGACATGACTTTGGTGACAGAGCTACCCTCTTCCAACAAGAGGTGGAAGGATAAATTTTTCTTTGTATGTGGCGAATGTTGGGATCACCACCCCTGGGAGGTTGTAGGCGATGATTCTGCTTGGGTTCCTCAATCATGGTATGTTCCAACTCAGAGGGGTATGTCCCTTAGTTTCTATAGCTTTTGATTTTACTCACCCTAGCTTCTAGATTTTTAGGGCTCTAACTTAGGTTCCTTGTGTCTTGTTAGCTCAAGTGCACCCACTCTAAACAAGACCTAGAAAGCCAGGGTGAAGAGGGCCCAAGATTTTAGCATCATAAGTGTCAACGCTCTGATGAATTTAGAAAACCTGGGTATATACTTTTTAGGCCTTGAGCCTACAAGTGAAGCTTTGAGGGCAGAACTTGAGGGGAGCGAGTACAGTTTGTTCTCTTTTTTTTCCCTTTATTGATTGCTTGCTTAACGTGCCTGTCCTTATTGTTTTTGTGCAAACCAAGGAAAGGACAAAAGGACAATTTTGACAAGAAGGAAGACATGGCCTTGAACAAGAACATCTTGGCCAAGGTGAAGCTCTCTTTACAGCCTTCTGTACTTGCCAAGAGTTTCAAGCTCCCTACTAGTTACAAGGCTGGGAGTAGTGGTAACAAGGATAAGGAGGTCGACCAAGGGGACCTCCTATCGCCAAAGGTCGCCAGTCCTCCTCTTGCACCCTTAGTCACTCAAGAGGCACCCCCAGCCCCCATTGGGCCTGCAGACACTCTTCCAACATCAAAAGCTGTGAGCCCGTCTCCAGCAGATGCCCCAGCAATGCCCACCTCCTCCCTTCAGGATCTTTTTACTAAAGGAAAGAAGACATATTTGAGAGTGCCGACCTGGCATGGAGGAGGCTGGAGAGCGTGATCCATCCAAGGGATGGAGAGCAATTGGCAAGTAATTCGACTCATAAACTGACCAGGGGTATCGGTCAGGATTTGCTTCAGGTAAATTTTGCAAGTGCTATTGCTTGATTCATTCTATCTTGTTTCTAATCTTGGCCCTTCTGTTTGATCATGCTGCTACCAAGTTCTCTAAACTGAGCGCCCAGTCGTCAAGGAGAGAGAAAGGTTTCCTAGAGCAAAGGCACAAAGCTGACCAGGCCCTGGCTGATGCAGCTTCTCTGAAGAAGAAGAAGCTAAACGAGGTCTCCTTAAATAGGGACAACTTAAAAGGCGGGGTGATGGCCCTGCAGGAGGAAAAGAACAAGCTGGTGGGAGACTTGGCCAATGAGAAAAGTGCAAAGGAATCTATGCGTGAGAAGTTTACCGTTGAGAGAGATGCCCTGAAGGCTGCCTAGGCGAAGATAACTGTCTTTCCCGCTTAGGTTGTGGCAGCTGTCAAGAAAGCTTTTGAGGAGTACCATCTGGGGGACTCCTATTAGCTGGTGCTGGGTGGGGCCTATATGCAAGGCTTTACAGAGGCCAAGGAGATGGTAGCCCAAGTCTTCCCTAACCTTAACTTCTCTATCATCCATGCTGTCCCTAAGGATGATACAACCTCTGTGGCTATCGAGAAGAGCAAGGCAGGGAGTAAGGATGGGGCAACTGAGAAAGACGATGCCTAATTAAAAGCTTCTGCCTAGCCAAAGGCCCCCTCAACAACTAACTAGCTTTCCCTTTTTCTTTTTTGTAGACCTTTTTCTCTTTCCATTTTGCCCTTGCAGTGATTTCGAATGTAACACTGCTTGGGTTTTGTTTGTACCTATCAATTTTTATTAGTGGAAAAGATGTTTCTCTATTTGACTTTACGACTGTAGCCTTCATTTTAGTTTCATGTAGATACTTCGACTTTTCTCTTATGGGTAGGGCATTTGCCTCTTGTTGTTTTTCAGTTTTTAGATAAGTATAGACACTCTGGTTTGAAATTCTGCTGGCAATCTGATCGGCCTTGGCCTGAGCAAGTCTTTTCTTGAATGGGCATGAAGCCTTGGGCATATAGCTTCTCCTTGCTCGACCTTGGCTTGAACAGGTTTTTTCTTGAGAAGGGCGTAGAGCCTCTACCTACTCGGCCTTAGCCTAAGCAGGACTTTCATTGAGTAGGGTGTAAAGCCTTTGCCTACTCGGCCTTAGCATGAGTAGGACTTTCGTTGAGTGGGCATAAAGCCTTGGGCATAAATCCTTTGCCTATTCGACCTTCGCCTGAGTAGGACTTTCTTGAGAAGGGTGTAAAGCCTTGAGCGTAAGGCCTTCGCCTGACCAGGACATTTGTTGAGTAGGGCATAAAGCCTCTGCCTTCTCGGCCTTGGCCTAAGCAAGACTTTTGTTGAGTACGGCATAAAGCCTTTGCCTACTCGGCCTTGACCTGAGCAAGACTTTCTTGTTCCTTATGTAAAGAAAATGTTAGAACATTCATAAAAGCTTAAAGAGAATTGCAAGCAAGTCTATATAGGTCATCAATTATTTAACTTTTCATCTTATGCTTTTATATTTGGTGATAAAAACAATTACTTACACATAGTACTTTTTGAGGTGCTCGGTATGCCATGGGTGGGGGAGTTCTCTACCGTTTAGTCCCTCCATCTGTATGTGCCCTTCCTAGTGAAGCCCAATACTTCGTGGGGTCCTTCCCAATTCAGCCAAGTTTTCCGTCTTAGGCAATCCTGGTAGATTGGTTGACTTTCTTCATAACCAACTCCCCTAGCTTGAAGTCCTTCGATTGCACTATGCTATTATGGTACTAGCACATCTGTTGTTGGCATGAGCCCACTCTGATTGGTGCGTGCAGCCTCCCCTCTTCTAGCAAATATAGGTTAGTTGTCAAGACCTTGTCATTTGTCTCTGGGTTGTAGTTTTGAGTCTTGGGACTCGGAAGACAGATTTCCACTAGTATCATTGCTTCTATTTCGAACGTGAGGGAGAAGGGGATTTGCCTGGTAAAGACTCTCTTAGTGGTTCTATAAGCCCATATGATGCTGGGGAGCTCCTCTATCCATAGCTCTTTGGCTTTTTTTAGTTTGGTCTTGATGATCTCGATGAGAGACCTATTGGTGACCTCCACTTGCTCGTTTGCTTGGGGATGCTCTAGTGATGAGAAGTGGTGGCTGATTTGTAGGTTTGAGCACAACCTATCAAACTGCTTTCCCTCAAATTGCTTCCCATTGTTAGTGATGACCACCTTTGGGATTCCAAAGCAGTATACGATGTTCTTCCACAAGAAGTTGGTCATTTTCTGTTCTGTGATGGTGGTGAGGGCCTTTGCTTTAACCCACTTAGTGAAGTAATTGATAGCTACTACTGTGAACTTGTTTTGTCCTTTTCTTAAGGGTAATGGGCCCACGATGTCGATCCCCCATTGGGCAAAAGGCAACAGGCTTTGGACAAGGGTCAACTCCTATGAAGGTTGTTTGGGGACATTGGCAAACTGTTGGCACTTGTCACATTTCTTCATGAACTCTTGGGAACCCTTACTCATTGTTGGCCAGTACTATACAGCTTTAAGATTTTTTTTAGCCAGGGAACGTCCTCCAAAGTGGTTCCCCCAAATTCCTTCGTGGATCTCCCTCATAATATAAGTGGCTTCCTCATTTGTAGCACACTTGAGAACAGGGGCAGTGTGCCCTCTTTTGTACAAGATGCCATTAAGTATCACATAACGACTAGCCCTGAACTTGATTATCCTTGCTTCCAACTTATCTTCTAGGAGGGTGTTGTGCTCCAAGTAGTCTCTGATCGGTTTGGCCCATGAGGCTTCTGTCTCCAACACATTGACTTCTGAGGTTTGGATGCTCGGAGAATTGAGGATCTCCAAGGGTACTTCAAGGTCGAGCTGCCCTGAGGATGCTATCCTTGCCAATCTGTTAGCTTCTTCGTTCTCTAACAGGGGACTCTCTGCAGTAGTACCTTTGAGAATTTCCTAACCAACTTCTTCGTTCCCTAACCCTTACTTCGTACGCTCCCTAGACTTGTTCGATTACAAGCTGCGAGTCTGCCCTGACCCCTATTTGCTTTGCCCCAGTTCTCTAAGCAATCCGAAGCCCAACTAGGAGGGCCTCATATTCGGCTTCGTTGTTGGTGGCTGGGAACTTGAATCGGCAGGCCGTCTAGGGTGACGAGAACAATGCCTGCCCCGCTAGAATGTTTGGTGGAGGAGCCATCAACATTCAATGTCTAGTTATTCTCAGTATCATCGATCTCGGGTGGGGAGTTAGGGAGGGCTATGAATTCTACACTGAAATCTACTGTTGGTTGTCCTTTGACGGCCACACATGGTCTGTATAGGATGTCGAATTGACTAAGCTCCACCGACCACTTTATGAGTCGCCCTAAAGTTTCAAGCTTGTGCAGTACTTTCCTGAGGGGTTGGTCGATCAGTACCACAATTGAATGTGCTTGAAAATAGGGTCTGAGTCTCTATGCTGATGTTATCAGGGCGAAAGCTAGTAGCTTCATCTTTGCAAATCTCTCCTCCGCTCCTCTTAAGGGCTTGCTTGTGTAGTAAAGTGGTTTCTGGACCCCTTGGTCTTTACGGACAATGGCTGAGCTCACTGTTGTTGCTGAAATGGCCAAGTACATAAAGAGTTCTTCTCTGGTGGCCATTCAACTGAGCAAAGGAACTGAGCCCAAGTATTATTTTAACTATTGAAACGCTTCTTCGCACCCGCTAGTCCATTGGAATGCTCTTCTCAGTGTCTTAAAGAAGGGGAGGCATTTGTCAGTTGACTTGGAAATGAACCTGTTCAGGGCTTCTACTCCACCCGTCAACCTCTAAACATCTTTGATTGACTTTGGTGCTTGCATGCTAAGTATCGCACTAACTTTTTTTGAGTTGACCTCTATCCCTCTCTATGAGACCATGAATCCTAAGAACTTTCCAAATGCCACGCCAAACGCACACTTGGTAGGATTCAGCTTCATGTTGTAGGCCTTAAGAATCTGAAAAGCCACCTTTAGATCTTTGAGGTGGTCCATCCTCTGTTTACTCTTCACCAATATGTCGTCGACGTAGACCTCCACATTCCTCCTAATTTGGGCTTTGAACATTCTGTTCACCGGCCATTGATAGGTTCCCCTAGCATTCTTTAGGCCAAAGGGCATGACTGTGTAGCAGTACAGTCCTCTATCGGTGATGAAGGTGGTGTGTTCTTGGTCTCCTTCGGCTATCTTGATCTGGTTGTACCCCAAACAAGTATCTATGAATGAGAGCATCTCGTATCCTGCAGTGGAGTCCACTAGAAGGTCGATAGTAGGCAAGGGAAAGCTGTCATTGGGGCAGGCCTTGTTAAGGTTTGTAAAGTCCATACACATCCTCCATTTTCCATTAGTCTTCTTCACCATCACCATATTCGAGAGCTAGGTTGGGTAATGGGCTTCTTTGATGAACTTATCCTAAACGAGCTTGTTTGCTTCGTTGGCAATAGCTTTGTTACTTTTTGGAGTAAAGCTCCTTCACTTCTGCTTGATCGGCCAAGCTTCGGGTGAGATGTTGAGGTTGTGGGTAGCAATCGTGGGATCAATGCCTGGCATATCCTCATGCGTCCAGGTAAAGACATCAATGTTACTTCTGAGGAAGCTTCTCAACTCTTGCTTTAGTGGCTTTGGGGCTGCTGATCCAATCATGACCACTCTGGGCTGGGCTGGGCTGGGCTGGGCTGGGCTGCCATCTAGGTCTGGTTTGTTATTCTGGATTGGATTGTCGATCGGGACTTGTTCCAGCTCTTCCACTAGCTCTCCTCTCGTCACTTCTTCCTCGTCTCTGACTTTTAACTCTTCTATTACGAGGGTTTCCTTGGTAGTGCTCCGCTTAAGGGATGCTTTGTAGCACTCTCTGGCTATTATCTAGTGGCCCTTGACAGTTCCCTTTTTTTTTTTTTTTGTTGACCGGGGGAACTCGCCCGGTTTATCGCTAGGGTCAACCCCTGGTGTAGTCAATTGATAAACCACCCCGGGCTCACGCAATACCCTGCTAACCACGTGGTCCGTTTAAGACGCAAGGCTTACGCCTTGGGCGGGTGGCCCCAAGAATCGATCCCATAACCTCCAAGTGGGGAGTAGTTCCACTTAGCCATCTGGGACAACCCTTGGGGTTACCCTTGACAGTTCCCACTCCTTGCTCCTTTAGAACCTTCAATCTAAAATGATAAGTGGATGTGACCACTATGAACCAGTTCAAGGTCATTCGCCCTAAGATCAAGTTATAGGTTGAAGGGCAGTCCACCACAAGAAAGTTGACCAGCTTAGTGGCTTGCTGGAGGTCATCTCTTAAGGTGACCGGTTGCTTAATGGACCCCATGGGGGTACCCTGTCCCCCGTGAACCCCACCAAAGGGTAGGTCATGGGCTTCAAGGCTTCTTTCTGTATCTACAGCTACTCGAAAGCCTCCTAGAAGATGATGTCTGCTAAACTGCCGTTGTCGATAAGGATTCCTTTGATTTAGAAATTAAAGATGATTACACTGACAACTAAAGCGTCGTCATGAGGGTGGCTCAGCTTTGCGGCTTCCTGTTTTGTGAACATTATATCTGGAAAACCCGAGCGGGATTTCTTGTTCGGTCTCTCTACTGTGAACACCTCCGTTTGCTTGGCCCTCCTGGTAGGGTTCTTCCTCACTGACAAGATCTCACCACCCTCTTCAAATCCTCCGGCGATGACCTTTATCTCTCTGATCGGTCGTTGGTGCGCCAGGGCTCTATCTAGACTTCTTTGTTCTACAACACGTGACCTTTTAGGCCCTTGACTCACCACGAACCTTCCCAATTGACCTTGCCTTATCAGGTTTTTATGTGCTGCTTCAGATCTAGGCAGTCATCGGTGTTGTGGCTATGGTTCTTGTGGAACCAGCAGTATTTCCTCTGGTTTCTCTTCTCTGCGGGCTTCTCAATCTCCCAAGCTATTTCAACTCTAGATCATTCTTAATCTCATTCAGGATGTGCCCTACTGGTGCCGTTACGGGGGTGAAATTGTGATCAAAGCCAACAAATAGGCTCCTCATCCCCTTTGCTCGGGTTGCTGGTCTGTAGGCCTTTGAGATCTTCTTCTCTCTATCTTTCCTATTGTCATCAGCTGGCCTTTTCTTCTTCTCGAGGTAAGAGCCAGCATCCCTAACATGGTTGCGCCTCACGTTCATAGCATCCTCCACATTCATATGCTTTTGGGCTCTGAGCATAAGGTCAGCTATGGTCTTTGGGGGTTCCTTGGCTAGCGAGAACAAGAACTTATGGGTTCTCAGACCACTCATGAAGGCCGTAACTATGACCTTATCATCGGCATCATCTACTTCTAGGGTTTTCAGGTTGAACCTGGTGATAAACTCTCTGAGTGTCTCCTCCTTCTGCTTCACATTCAGTAGGCAGGTGGCTAGTTTCCTTTGCCTCTGGTCTCCAATATGATGTCCTACAAACAACTTACTAAGTTGGATGAAGGAATTGACAGTGGAGGGTTGGATACGATTAAACCACATGTTAGTAGCTCATTTGATAGTGATTGAGAAGGCTTTGCACATGATCTCGTCTAGGATGGCTTGAAGCTGCATTAATGCCTTAAACGTCTCCAGGTGGCCAAAGGGGTCCTTGGTCCCTTTAAACATCTCCAAAGTTGGCATCTTGAACTTCGGTGGCAAGGGCACTCCCATCATTGCCTGGGTGAAAGGGGAATCAGTTCTATTCACCAACTCCTCCACGGTGTTGGGAGTTTTGGTCTTGACAGCATCCATGACCCCTGTCAATTGGGCTTGGAGGGCTTCAATAATTTTGTCCCAAGCAAGGGGATTCTCCGCCCTGTCTCCCACAACTTCTGTATGCTAGGGGTAGTGTTGCAGGTGTGAACTCAGGGCGTGGTTGTGGGCTTCCTCTGATTGGGCCCCTCCGTTCGAGGGTGGTGTGCCTTCACCTGGAATGACGAGATTTTCATTTCCAGGGTTGGCTACATCATCGCCCCTTTCATCTCTAGGTTAGGCTGTAGGCTGCTAGCTTCCTCTTGGTGCAGTGGGAAGTCGCCGAAGCAATTCTTGGTTCTGGATTATCAGCATCTGCATGTTAGCCATTACACCGGCCATTTGGGTCTATAGGGCTGCAACTTGGTTCATATTCTGATCCTCCATAGTTTGTGGTAGATGTGAAGCAACGAACTTGGTTAGGACCATGGAAATGACAAAAAGTCAATTCCCATAGATGGCGCCAGCTGATAGAGCAGTAAACTTTTATGGTTTCACCACGTGTCTTGTCCTTTCAGTAGTACACAACCGGGCTCAATGTCAGGCGTGGTCCCCATAAGCCAGTCGAGGGAGATGGTTGGCATGCTTCTGGTCAGTATGCTCGGCCAAACTAGTCAACCCTAGTGTGCTCAACCAGATCTTGCTCAATACTACAAAGGGCCCCATCATCTGTGCTCACCCTGATTAGGCCTTTACAGGGATCTTAGTCAGCCTATTATAGGGTCCTAATAAGCACTTGCCTAATCGGTCCCCATCAAGTTGTTTTAGAAAAGTTTTACATTCAATATGATCATTTTGATCCATATTTCAAACCCTAATTGTTGTCAAAATCACAACCCTAGAATGGTTCTAATTTTTTCATGGTTAGAATTATTTTAGAAAAGTGAGATATTTAAGAGATCTGCAAAAGTCCATATTCAAACCTTCTTCTGCAATAGTTTTTTTGTAAATCTACTCTCTAAAAAGCTCTTTTCAAATATTCACTTTCCAAAAACTCTTTGTCTTTAAATCCAAATCAAAACCCTAGAATCCATGTTTAGGAAACCCTAGTTTTCTCACATGAAATCATGACTTTCCAAAATCATTTTCTCTATGAAATCATAGATTTCCTAATTTAAAAATCACATACAATGATAGATTTTCAAAACCAAAGCTTTCCAATTTCAATTCAAATCAAATATTTTCCAAATAAGAAACCAAATCAAATTCTCAATTTTTTGAAATAAAATCCAATTTTCGACTTTGGGAGATAAAAATCAAATCTTTATTAATTTCAAACATTTCTAAATTTTGACTTTCTAAATTTCAAACTTCCAAATCTTTTCAAATTTTAATCTTTGTAAGTTCAAATATTTCTAAATTCAAATCTTTCCAAAATCAACTTTTTTTTAAAAAAGTAACTTTCCTAATTCAAAACTATATAAAATCAAACTTTTCAAGTCGAAATCAAACTTTCCTATTTCAAGTGCATGTTTCAACTCTTTTCTAAAGCTTAAGTCTAAAACCAAGATGGTTTTTAAACTTCTATTCAAGTCAAATTGATTTCAAAGTTCAACTTAATCTTTCAAAGTCAATTCTAAGTTCGATTTCAAATCAAAGTCAATGTCAAATCAAATTTCAATCTCCCAATCAAAGCTCAAATCAAACACTTTTCAAATCAAACTTTTTAAAAGACCCCAAAGTATCTTTTCAATCAAACACTTTTCAAATCAAACTTTTTAAAGACCCCAAAGTGTCTTTTCAAATCAAACAAGACATCAAAGTGTTTACTTTCAATCTGATCCCAAGTCCGAACTATAACTGACATGATTCCTAACAAAGGGATACGTTAGTAACCCTCATAGGTGGAGTCACAACCTTTTTCAAGTTTCCAATTCTCACAATCTCTTTCAAACTTTGAATCCTTTCTTCAATTCTATTTTCAAAATCCAAATTCTTTTTTTGCACTTGCACATCATACATTATATAATTCTTTTCAAAGTGGATAATATTAGACATTTGTTAATTGGAGATTCTAAATGAGTGAACCTAGGGTGAAAAAACATATATGGCCTTGTGCATTTTTCCTATACATAACCAATCTCCAAGCCTAGAATCACTGTTTCGAAAGATCAAAACGGAGTTATTTTCAAAATGGGCTTGAATCTTTTCAAACATTGCCAAAAAACTTGTTTTCTCCAAAAAGAAACCTCTCTTAAGGAAGTTTTCCATAACCTTTTTAGAAACCCTAAGTTTAATCTTTGGATTGCATTTAGTTTTAGGTGACCTAACTCACCTGATGAGGACATCAAGGCTATCAAGACTCATGGTCCGGTTCAAGTTCCAATTGGTCCGGTGACGAGGGCCCGAGCTAAGAGATTCAAAGAAGAGATGAATAACCTAGTCCAGAGAGTTCTACAACAAGGAGAAAATATGCTCACCACCGAGAGTGAACAAAGTTTGGTTTTACTACTCAAATTTGATTCGGGAGAGAACCAATCCACCATACACGTGTAAGGGAGGTCCCAATCAGATGTGGTCGTATTTCACTAAGTCATATACGTCCAAGTGGGCTCACAATCTGATGTGGCTTAATTGACTAGCAACAAATCAGATGGAGATTCGAATTTGAAATTTGAATTTGAATTTTTTTGAATTTCCTTGATTTGATTTGGTTTGGTTTTGGAAAGGATTAGATTTGGAAAGGATTAGATTTATATTGATTTGGATCAGATTTGGAATATGAGCAGATTTAGGAAAATACCAGATTTGGAAGATTGTATTGTCTAGGAAGTAATTAGGGAAATCTCCAAAGATTCGAAGAATATTCTAGAGATCTTATCATGTAAGCCTATAAAAAGGCTCTTGGTTGTCAAATTCGAAATGAATGAATATTTTGTGAGTTTTTTCTATATTCTTCTTGAGTTTCTTGAAGAACTAATTTGAACTTATCAAGGAATTCCTTGTGGCGTTCAAACCAGACTTATCAAACGGATCATCCATTCCCGTTTGTGGCGTCTTCACCATACCAAGGTTCTTGCTTTGCTAAGCAACGGGTCGCGGTTTCCTTCAAGCTTGTAGGTTCTTTGGTCTTGTTTTCCAGATTTGGTGTCGGGTTTTGTCACATTGTTGGCGGGGTTCGTATCAGTTGTTATCAGAGCCAGGTTCAACTGATACGAACCCCGCCAACAATGTGACGAAACCCGACACCAAATCTGGAAAACAAGACCAAAGAACCTACAAGCTTGAAGGAAACCGCGACCCGTTGCTTAGCAAAGCAAGAACCTTGGTATGGTGAAGACGCCACAAACGGGAATGGATGATCCGTTTGATAAGTCTGGTTTGAACGCCACAAGGAATTCCTTGATAAGTTCATATTAGTTCTTCAAGAAACTCAAGAAGAATATAGAAAAAACTCACAAAATATTCATTCATTTCGAATTTGACAACCAAGAGCCTTTTTATAGGCTTACATGATAAGATCTCTAGAATATTCTTCTAATCTTTGGAGATTTCCCTAATTACTTCCTAGACAATACAATCTTCCAAATCTGGTATTTTCCTAAATCTGCTCATATTCCAAATCTAATCCAAATCAATATAAATCTAATCCTTTCCAAATCTAATCCTTTCCAAAACCAAACCAAATCAAATCAAGGAAATTCAAAAAAATTCAAATTCAAATTTCAAATTCGAATCTCCATCTGATTTGTTGCTAGTCAATTAAGCCACATCAGATTGTGAGCCCACTTGGACGTATATGACTTAGTGAAATACGACCACATCTGATTGGGACCTCCCTTACACGTGTATGGTGTATTGGTTCTCTCCCGAATCAAATTTGAGTAGTAAAACCAAACTTTGTTCACTCTCGGTGGTGAGCATATTTTCTCCTTGTTGTAGAACTCTCTGGACTAGGTTATTCATCTCTTCTTTGAATCTCTTAGCTCGGGCCCTCGTCACCGGACCAATTGGAACTTGAACCGGACCATGAGTCTTGATAGCCTTGATGTCCTCATCATCACCTTAACAAAATTAGGTGGCGACTCCAAATCTTTTCAAAATTCCTTATTCAAATTAATTTCTAATTCAAGCCTAGTCGCACTCGTCCTTCTAGAATGATGAGATTTAACGAGAGAGTACTGTGTTTTTTCAAGCGCAAAAAATCGTGGGCAACATGTTGCTATCACAATCATGCATTCAAATGTGTTTTCAAACTTGCATTAAAAGTTGTTTTTAAAACCACAACCCTAAGATAATTCTAGCCATTCTATGATTAGGGTTATTTTAGGATAGAGTTATTTTAAATATGACCATCAAGTCCAAATTTGAGTTCAAACCCTAAATTGTATTTCAAGAAATCACAACTTTAATGTGATTCTAGCCACTCTATAGTTAGGGTTATTTTAAGAAAGTGTTACATTCAATGAGACCATCAAAGGCCATTTTAGGATTTTAAACCCTAGTTGTTGTCAAAGTCACAACTCTACAAGGGTTTTAGTCTTCTCATGATTAGAATTCGTTTCAACAAAATGAGATATCCACAAGACTTTCAAAAGTCCATATTCAAACCTTCTTCTACAACAGTTTTTTTTGTAAATCTGCTCTCTAAAAAACTCTTTTCAAAGATTCAATTTCCAAAAATTCTGTCTTAAAATCCAAATCAAAACCCTAGAATCCATGTTTAGGAAACCCTCGTTTTCTCACATAAAATCATGACTTTCTAGTTACATAAAATCATAGATTTCTAAAATCATTTTCTACATGAAATTATAGATTTCCTAATTCAAAAGTCACAAAATGAAAGATTTTCAAAACTAAAGCTTTCCAATTTCAATTCAAATCAAATCTTTTCCAAATAAAAAACCAAATCAAATTCTCAATTTTGGAAATAAAATCCAATCTTTTACTGTGGGAGATAGAAATCAAATCTTTCTTAATTTCAAACATTTCCAAATTCTGACTTTCTAAATTTCAAACTTCCAAATCTTTTCAAATTTTAGTTTTTCTAAGTTCAAATCTTTCTAAACTCAAACCTTTTCAAATTCAAATCTTTCTAAAATTAACTCTTTTTTAAAAATGTAACTTTGGATTACACTTAGTTTTAGGTGACCTAACTCACCTTAACAAAGTTAGGTGGCAACTCCAAATCTTTTCAAAATCCCTTATTCAAATCAATTTCTAATTCAAATCTAGTCGCACTCGTCCTTCTAGAATGATGAGTTTTAATGAGAGAGTACTGTGTTTTTCTCACTTGTGTTTTCTCAAGTGTGAAAAATCAGGGGCAACATGTAGCTATCATAATCATGCATTCAAATGTGTTTTCAAACTTGCATTAAAAGTTGCTTTTAAAACTTGCATTCAAAATCTTTTCCTTCAAAGTTGTTTTCAAAACCACAACCCTAAGATGTTTCTAGTCATTCTATGGTTAGGGTTATTTTAGGACAGAGTTATATTTAATATGACCATCAAAGTCCAAATTTGAGTTCAAGAAATCACAACTTTAAGGTGATTCTAGCCATACCATAGTTAGGGTTATTTTAGAGAAGTGTTACATTCAATGAGGCCACCAAATTTCATATTAGGGTTTCAAACCCTAGTTGTGATCAAAGTCACAACTCTATAATGGTTCTAGTCTTCTCGTGATTAGAATCATTTCAGGAAAGTGAGATATTCAAGAGACTTTCAAAAGTCTATATTCAAACCTTTCTAAAATAAATTTTGCAAACCACCTCCTAAAAGTTCTTCTTAAAGATTTACTTTCCAAAAACTTGTTGTCTTGAGTTCAAGTCAAAACTATCTTGCCCCAATTTTTTGCATTCAAAAAAGATAAGTGACAAAAACATAGTACTCCCTCATTAGAACTCATCCTCCTAGAAGGACGAGTGCAACTAGATTTGAATTGAAAATTATTTAACTAAGGGCTTTTGAAAAAAGTTTGGAGCTGTCACCTAACCTGATTATGATGAGTTAGGTCACCTAAAACTAACCACAATTCGAAGATTACACTTAGTGTTTTGGAAAGGGTTTTGAAAACTTTCTCAAGAGAGGGTTTTTTATGCAAATAGGTTGTTTGGCAACCTTTGAAAAATTTGAAGTCCTTTTTGAAAATAACTCCATTTTGATCTTTGAAAACAGTGATTCTAGGTTTGGAGGTTAGTTACATGTAGGAAAGATTCACTAAGCCATCACCCTACCCTGCCCTTAAGATACCTACATGTCTATTTACCCTAATTTCACTCATTTAGAATTTTTAATTAATAAATGTCCAATACTATCCACTTTTAAAAAGAATTTTAAAGAGAAGTTTGACATAATGCATGAGATGCAAGTGCTAGAAAAAAATTTGATTAAGAAAATAGATTTGAAAAGACTTGATTTGAAATTGAAAGAAGGTTTTAGAAATTGAAAATAAATTATGGAATTGGAGATTAAAAAATAGATTTTAGAATAAGAAACTTGAAATAGATTATAGAATTGAAAATTTAAAAAAAAATTGTGATCGCACCCATAAAGGTTGCCTACGTATCCCTTTTTAAGAATCATGTCAGTCATAATTTAGACAAGAATCCGATTGAAAATAAACACTTTTACGTTTTTGAAAAGTTTGGTTAGAAAAGAGATTGATTTGGACTTGGATTTAGAAGATTTGAAATTGAACCTAGACATAGAATTGGACTTGAAAAAGGGTTTGAACTTTGAAAGAGAACTTAGACTAGTTTTGGAAAGATTGCGATTCTGAAAATATTTTGACTTAGATTGAAATTGGAAAACCATCTTGGTTTAGAAAGGAGTTTTAGAAAAATGTTGAAGCTTCCTAACTTAGGATTATGGTTGAACTAGGGTTTAGGTATTCTAGGGTTTAGGTAACCTAAGATTGAAACATGTAGTTGACTTAGGAAGCTTTGATTTAGACTTGAGAGGTTTGATTTGAGTTTAGTAAACTTGGAGTTAGGAAAAGTGAGATTTAGAATAAGTTGAAAGGATTTGATTTGATTTTAGAAACACTTGACTTTGAAAGATTTGGAAAAGACTTGACTTGAATATTTAATTTGAAAGAATTCAGAAAATAAAGGTTTAAGAAAGATTGGATTTGGAAAGCTTTGAATTTAGGAAAACTTCAAAATAGGAAAGTTTCATTTTTGAAAAATGCCAAATTAGAAAAGTTTTATTTTAGGAAAGATTTGAATTTAAGAAAGCTTCTACTTTAGAAAGATTTGAGTTTTGAAAAGTTTTGAATTTGAAAGATTGAAATATAGAAAGGTTTGAAATTAGGAAAGACTGGAATTACGAAATGTTTGAATTAAAAAAGATTTGATTTCTATTTCCTAAAATAAAAGATTAGATTTTATTTCCAAAATTGGAGAATTTGATTTAGTTTCCTAATTTGGAAGATTGAATTTGACATGAAATTGGAGAGATTGAATTTTGGAAATGTAGGATTTTGGAAGTCTATGACTTTGTGTAGAAAAAGAGATTTTGCAATTTTAAGATTTGACGTAGAAGATAGTTTTGGAAACCTATGATTTGAAGCAAAAGAGAAAATCATGTTTTTATGAAAGAGAACTAGGGTTTCCTAACCTTGGAATATAGGGCTTGAGTTAAACTCCAAGAAAAAGAGTTTTTGGATAGATCTTTTGAAGAGAGATTTTGGAAAGAAGTTTGCGGATAGAAAGTAGATTTTTGAGGAGAGTTTTTGGAAAGAAACTTGAAAAGCAATTTCGGAAAGGGGCTTGAATATGTACTTTTGAAATCTTTTGAATGTCTCACTTTCCTAAAATGATTCTAACCATGAAAAGATTAGAACCATTCTAAGTTGGTGGTTTTGAAAATAAGATGGATTTGATATATAGACCAATATGATCACATTAGATATCACACTTTCCTAATACAACCCTAACCATAGAATGGCTAGAATCATCTTAAGATTGAGTTTTTGATAAAAACAATTTATGATTTACACCCAAAATATGGACGTTGATGGTCACAATGAATATAATACTTTCCTAAAACAACCCTAATCATGGAATGGCTAGAATCACTTTAGGATTGTGTTTTTGAAAAACAAGATTTTGAATGCAAGTTTGAAAGATGACTTTGATGCAAATTTTGGAAACTACTTTGAAAACAAGTTTTGAAGGGATGTATGAATGTGATATACATAATGCAAGAAAGGTCGTGAACATACAAGGCTAGGCTTTACTGCATAATCAAGGGAGCTAAATCCACACGGTCTAAGGTTGAACTAGAAGAAAGTCCCCGACATGGTGACTTTCAACAGTCCTTCCTACGCATAAATCGAGGAGTCCTTTTGTTTCAAGCATGCAAAAAAGGGAGGTAGAATACGGAAGATTAAAATAAAAGAAAACCCAAGTGAGTTAGGAGGAAGAAGAGGGGGGGGGGGGGGGGGGGGGGGGGGGGGGGGTAAGTATATAAACATAAAGAGAAAGGCTACCTTGTCCTCTTCTAGTTTTGCCTGCTTTATTTGCTTCACTTTGCTTAGGCTTTGCAAGCTTCAAACTTGTAGCACATTAAGTCTTCAATGGAGGCTTAGAGGCTTGTGTTTAAGTGTATAGTGTATGGGTGTTAGGGTTTAGTTGTATGGAGGCTAAGGTTTGAAGAGACTACAGAGAGTTAGGGTTTGGAGAGACTTCAAGCTCTATATTTCAAAAAACAAAGTTTTTGGATTGAGTTTGCTGACTTTTTCCATGTAAGGGGAGGGTCTGTATTTATAGACACAAGACTGGCTTGGCGTCCGTTGTAGTGGCGCCAAGGCAAAATCCCTACTAGCGCCAGGCCAATTTTTGGCTTGGCACCACTACTAGTTGCGCCAGCCACTTAGGAATGTTTTAAGAGCGGTAAGAAATGTATCTTTTGACCCTTGATATGCAAAGCAAAAGATTTGGGCCTCTATACTAGTGACTACCATGTAATTTTTGGCTTCACTTCACTAGGAGTGACTTTGAAAGGTCCAGGAATATTCCGAGAGGCCAGGAATGGGTAGAAACCCTTGAAATAGTGTCCTAGGGGTAACAAACTTAGAAAACAATACCAGAATGTTTGGAAAGGCCGACTGGCCTATTAGGGGCATAATGGTCAATCAAACTGGGAACACACTAGAATGGACTCAAAATTACCTGTGTGAAGACTTAAAGATTGAAAACACCCTTAAGAGTGTTCTAGAAGGTTACCGGTTTGATACCAAGAGCCGCTGTGGCTGGAAAAGGCAACTGGCTCACTAGGGGCAAAATGGTTATTTTGCACCAGGTTTACTGAAATAGACTCGGAATGATCTGAAAAAGTGCTAGAAGGTTGATAATACTATTAGAAACATTCTCGGAAGGTTACCGGGTTGATACCTAGAGCCGGTGTGGTTCCTGGAGGCGATCGGGCTCCTAGGAGCAAAATGGTCATTTTGATCGGGTGCCGAAATTAGTCTGTAACCGACTGGAAAGCATTCGAACATGTCGGATTGTCCTTGGGACAATTTTGAAAAGGTGGACTTACCGTTTTGAGGACTTAGGTACTTTTTCGAGAAGCATGCCGGAAAAGGCCCAAAGGGCAGTTTGATCATTTTTTACCGAAATGGGCGAGCAAGCACTGGTGTTGACCTGGGTTTTGAGTGTTTTCACCACTTTGACGTTGTGTGACAAGTTAGTTTCCAATGGTATCTCATCCTTTGGTAAACGTGCCACGGCCTAGAGGCGAGTTTGGTCTTGTGACAAAGGGGGTTTGTTAGCAATTCTCGATGTCGACCTGTTTGCGAGTGTTTCTGCCACTCTAACGGTGCGTGTTCATTCTAAAGACTGCCTGATCTCGGAAGCTGCTAGGTGGACTTATCGTCTGAAAAATCAATTTTCACGAATGACGTGCCGAATAAAAAACATTCTTGATTGGCGGGCTAGCAGGCGCCAAAGATGAACCATTCCACCATCTCGGGGACTTGGGTTTCGCCCCGTTCGATGGGTTTGAAGGGGCTTACTCTTCTGAAGAGTTTTCTTGAAAAATGTGTCAAACTAGATGGACTTACCGCCCAAGGGATCAACTTTCTAGAAAAACGTGTCGAATTTGATCTAGATTGGAATTGGATTTGAAACTGAATTCAAGATTGAAATGAGGACTTATCGTCTCTAGGAAGACGTGCCAACTAGAATAGGACTGAGCAATGCCACAAGGGCATTTTGGTCATTTTGCCTCTATTGAGCCCAACGGGCCTGCAAAGTGATTGATTGATTAGATTAAGTCTGAAAATTTGATGTGGATTTGAATATGTCTATGTTAGTTTGAATATGAGTCTGGACGAACTGGAGATTGTCGAGCGGGCAAAAATGGGGTGTTTACAACTACTCTTCTTTTTCTGTCTTTGCTTGTCGAAGGCAGAAAATGATAAATTAAGAGTCCCATGTTGACCGTAAGGTAATCAGAGGGACGAGCTTTGAGGATTTTCGAGGATCGAAACTTTGAAAATGAATATCCAACCCAAGGGGGCTTTTGGAATCGGGTTTTGGCAAGAAAAAGGCAAAGCTGCCTGGAATTCAACACCGGCGGCGCCTCCTTTGAATTGCCTTGGTACCACTACTAGTGGAGCTAGGCCTGGAGTTAAAATGCAGCAAACTTCTAGTTCTAAGTTTTACGGGTTTGAAAGAGTTTCGATAGTTTGAGAGCTCCTTAGAGTGTTTTGCGAGAAGATAGACTTAGGCATTGAAGGAGTGACCTTTGGGGGACACAGAGAAGTGCCAGAAGTGGTCACCGTCACCAGAATAGTCGCTAGAGAAGAAGATTTCACCGGAGAACTCCAAGAGGTGAGTTTTTTTTTTTATTTTGTGTTGATTTTGATGTATAAAACTCTGTTTGAGTAGTGCAGACAGTCGAAACTGATGCTTTGATGGGTCTTGAACACTCTGGTAGAGTTATTTTTGTGTTTTGATACTTGTTTGATTGACTTTGGGAGTTTTTGCATGTTTGCGTGAGGAGGATTTTTGCAAGAATTAAGAATTTACCCCTACAGCCTTGGATATTGAGTTTTTCAACTAAAGTTTTATACTATATGCCTTAAAAAAATGTGTTTAACAGTCGTATGTAATTTCATGATTTTTTGAGAACTTTTTTATTTTTTGATTTTTAAAAAAAATAGAAAAATAGTTAGAAAATAAGATAAATTAAGAAAATAATGGAAATATTTGAATTTAACCCTTAGAAAAATATGAGAATATTTTAGAAAATATTTGAGGTAGTTTTGAAAGATTTTTTCAACAATTTTGAAAACCCTTGGATTTTTGAAAAACAGAACGGGTGTTCGAAAACTTAAAAATCTTAGGAATCTGCATAGATTCTTTTGTGTGTGTTGATATTATGTGATTATGAGATTGTGAAGTGCACCATTTATATCTTGTGATAGTGTTGTGATCGTTGTAGAGACTATTTACAAACGGAACTCTATCGAAATTTTTCAATATTAAGAAAAGAGTTAGAAATTTTTTTTTTTTTTTGAAATGCAACCTTTTTGAAAAGATGAAAAGGTATAAAACCTTTGAGGGTGGGGCCTATTGGCAGAGAAGGTCTCGAAAAACTTAGGGTGACCTAAAACTATTGATGGATAAACTTAGGAAGAATTTTTTTTTTAAAATAAAATTTTGAATGAAAACTGTTGAGGGAAATATTTTAGAAGATTTTGGAAATAGATTTTAAACTTGGAAAACTTGGGAATTGATAAAGATTTTGAAAAAGAAAAATTTTGAGGATTGAAACTTTGAGAATTTTTGAGGAATTGATTTTGAAGAAGATTTTTTTGAAAGAAGTTTTAGAAAACCTTGATTGAAATAGAACTCTTTTTGAGGAAGGAATTTAAGATAGAAAATTTATGAGATTTATTTTGAAATGAACCTTTGATTTTGAATTAGAAACTATTTTGATTTGAAACTTGGACAGAACGTGTAGAAAATCCGTTTTGGCTTGAAAATGTGAACATTTGAAGGCAAAATGTTTAGAAAATTTCATTTTGACTTGAAACATGAAAATTTTGATGACAAAATGTGTAGGAAATTCATTTTAACTCGAAACTTAACTTTTAAAATCAAAATGTGTAGAAAATTCATCTTGAATTATCATTTGAAATCTTTTTCATTTTTTGTTCTTTTTTTTTATTTCTTGCCTTACCATATGTCGATGTTCTTACTTTGATTTGACTTCCAGGATGGTTGACGCAGGCGATGACGGTTCAAAGAGGAGGCGCCAATCTGGGAAGGGTGTCCGCAAGGATTCTGCTGGTAGTTCCAGCCACTCCAGAGGTATGTCGTAGGTCTGCCGACTGAGCATCATCTAGCCAAAGCGAGAGGGGGAGTATGCCTCCAGTCAACCCCTTCCCTCCAGTTGAGCAGGCTTTTGAGGGGGATATGGATGCAAAGGAGGAGGCTCTAGGCCTTGGCAACTGCGTGACTGGTTATGAGAGGGCCTCCTCTAGATACAGGTAGATAGATGCTGCTCCAGGCCTTGGTGACCGCGTGACTGGTTATGAGAGAGCCTCCTCTAGATACAGGCAGATAGATGCTAACTTGGGAGATTTGGAGATACCAGATATTCCTCCATTGGGAGACGTCGTCTACCCTCCCAATGTTTACTCTTGACAGCATCTACCTCCTCCCCGGGTACATGCATCGTTCACAAAGGGGCCATCCATTTGGTTTTTAGCACTATGCAGCGGACTGCTCCGTCTTATCGTGCCTTCTAGGGGGAGATCAGGTTTAGGGCCTTTATGAGATTATAGGCTAACCGCCTAAATAGACATTTGGTGCTAACCTTTATTGAGAGGTGGTTTGGTGAGACGGGTACTTTTCACTTTATGGGCTTCGAGCTGGGTCCTACTCTATTGGATTGGGCCATCATTACATGGCTTTCTTTCGTCAGTCGACTGATCACCGTACATAAGTCAGCAGGGCCGATGTGTGTGCTTTGTTAGACTTGTCTCCTCTTGAGCGTTTCGCTTTTCTAGTTTCTTGGCTTAGTCGGGATGAGAGTACTTTTGCTGTTGAGCTACCACCCGCACGCGCGAGATATCATGAGGCGATGACTTGTTTTGCACATCATTTTTAGCTACTTCTGCAACAACAATAAGTTACTCATCCCTTTTCTATTAGTGAGCATAATGGTCGATTTAGGAGCTTTATCTGAGCTAGACTGGGAGTCTTTTTCCTTTGACTACTTCCTTCGATTCATGCGAGTTCGAACCGCTTCCCGTTGGGGTAGCGTGACTAGTTTTTGGCCCTTTCTTGTCTAGTGAAGCTATGAGTACTTGCCAATTTGCCGTCCCGAGGTTATAGAGGCTGATCTTTATCCCCGAGCCTTGAGGTGTGCTCGCGATCAGGTGGCCCAGCAATTTGAGATCATTGACTTTGTGACAATATGGGTGAATCTGGAGCTGATTAAGGCAATGGATGTGACTTGGCGGCCTTTTGTCAAATTGTTCATTACGAGGCAATGAGGTATCTAGTCCCGATGTCCTTATCGAGGATTTCCTTTCTTAACGAAGATTCTTGGGAGTCCTACCTAGGAGATCGGCATTGGCGTCAATTCTATGAGGAGTTTCGGTCAGCAGGGAATCCACCAGAGTACATGTTCAGAGCCTTGGTTGAGGGAGTTCCTATTCCATATCAAGAGAGTCAGCCAGGTGTTGGTTTCTTACTTCCTCAAGAGATTGACTATGCCACTCATTTTGGAGCTCATTCTATAGGTGCCTTCACTCATTTTGACGTAGTGGTCGATAGGTACACCATAGGTCAGGAGGTGGTGGACTTGTAGCATCGAGCGGAAGGATATGTGCCCCTGGCCAAGTTCACCACTGTAAGGGATCAGAAGGATCGGTACCAAACTGAGTGGGACCAGTTTTAGATGGAGAGGAATCATTTTCAGGCCGACGTAGTTACTTTGACTACCTAGTTGGCTCAAATGGGAGGCAACGGGGTATGTTGTCCTTTTGCTAATTTCAATTTTTCCTTCTTGTAGGATGCTGGTGCTTCCAATAGCCATTCGCCTCCTTCAGAGCCAAGTTTTGGAGACTTTGACTCGAACATCGACTTTGATCTTTGATGAGTGCCCCTTGCTATAAACTTAGATTCTCTGCTGCATTCTATCTTAGAGATGTATTTTGGAGATGTATTTGATTTCATTGTTAGACAGTTTATTTTGTAAATTTTGCATAAAATGGATATTTAGGATTCAAATAGTTAGATGCATGTATTAATGCATGGACAGAAAGGGATATTTATGATTTACATAGCTAGGTATATGGCTAGATGCATGTACAGGGATAATGATGATGTTTATTTATTACAAGAGATGATATTAAACTGCTTGAGTAACTTCTATTTCTACAGGGACCTATGTTCTATGTATGCGAAGCTCATGCCGAAATTTTATCAAAATACATACACATGTTAAGGATACAATAGTTAATATAATGAATGGAGCACTATCAAACTATGCATCCTTGAAATGACAACTCCTCCCTAGTCAAGGGCTTGGTCTCCCTTATGGTTTGACCTTACCTTGCTGGATGATAGCATTTTGTACCTTTCTCATCCTTTCGACCGACTCTGACTTTCTACCTTGGTTTAGTATATAGGATCATTTAGCTTGACCTCTCAACCCTCAGGGCTTTGGCAACTACTTATCTGACCTTTAGCAGAGCGATGAGCAGCTAGTTTTTCAATTTGAGGAGACTTTGTTGTAAGACGATAATGTAGGCTAAGTTATGGAATTTTTGAAACAACAGGATATGCAGGCTCAAATTTGATATTGCTATCAGCAGGGTTTAGATCCATACCATCCTCATTTGGTCCTCTAGTGGGGTTTGGTCCCCTAGTGTCCTTCTTTAGCTTTGGTAACACGTCTGGCTCATTTAGATCAAACAATCCACTTTTAATCAAAGTGGACTTTAATAGGATTGTAATGTAGGCCATGGTTTTGGGTTTAACAAGAAAAGGTAAATGCTCGAACCTATAACTTCTATTGGGCTTCCTTATCACCTAGGATCACCTTTGGATTTTTCTTCTTGCATGTACTATATATTTCTCAGGATGCCATGAAATGACTCTTTGTCTTTTCTGGCTTTCACTATATGCCTTTCAAGATGCCACAAATGACTCTTCCAACCTTTTCTTAGATATGCTTTTCTTTTTTTTTTTTTTTACTTCTTGCCCCTTGGCAACTCTTTCTCTTTGCTTTCCTTTTTCTTCCTTTTTACTTTTTATGAAACAAACACTTCTATAACTTCTTTCTCTCAAATCTTTTTCTTAATATTTTGTCTTAACCCATTGTGGGTGGTGATCCCTAGGTTGGGAGTTTTCTTGAAAAGAAAAATAAACGGCTCAACAGGTTTGACAATGGTTGCTTTTGACTTTATGGGAAATAAAATGAGAGCCCCTCTTCATTTTGAACTAGATTGCTTGATCCATAAAGCCTTCACATTGTTTCAACTTGATAGAAGATGAATGAAATGCCTTGTGGAGTTCTCAGTTATCTATCTACCCCAGTGTGGGGAAATGGTATTAGATCGGGATTAACAAGAAATATTTAGCTTTCCACAAGGCACTAGTGGGTTAAGCAAAGGGATATGCATTTTTTATTTTTGGGCTCCCCCTCCAGTTCAAATGACTCTGACTGTGTTGACTCTGACATGGCTCACTTAGTTCCCAAACTATGTCCTCATAGTTGAATTCAGTTGCGAGCTAATGGTTTTCCAATAGGTGGTGCTCTGCCACGGCATACTTAGGGTGTAGAAACATCACCCCAACTGTCAATGGTCATGTCTCTGGTAGGGTCTTCCTTCACAATTGTGGGCTCCTCAATCCGCCAGTCTGATGAATTGGGTACTTCATTAGGGTTATAGAGATAGATCAGGCATGGTGGGAATTCTTCCTCCCAATCATTCCCTTCATCAATCTTCCAATTTCCATCATAATTTTCGGCCATGAACTCATCCAACTTCCCCTCATCTTCTATTTCCTCTAGTATCGCAATGACTATGTGGTCACATTGGGGGGCAGGAGTAGGGTTCACAAGTTGTAGGTCAATGGTCTTGTTATCAATAAAGTCTTGGATTTTATGTTTAAGGGAGAAGCAACTTTCAGTGTCATGCCCTTGGCTGCCCGAATGATACTCACAGGTAGGTATGGGTTTCAGGATGTTCTTCTTTGGCACCATTAAAGTTTGGAAGTAGGGGGTTTGGCAATGGATGAGTAGGTATGGGTTTCAGGATGTTGTTCTTTGGCAGGTTATGGCAGGCTTCAGTTTGGGTGTAAGCTAAAGCATCGAAGTTACAGAAGCGTTAGGCCAGCCTATTAAAGTTAGGTTGTGCCCCAGCAGGGCCAAAGTTGGGTGCTTGGGTAGGACAGGGTGAGAGTGAAGTGGGAGACGGTATTGGGGTGGTTGCATGGGTAAGATAGCAAATTCCTCACTTTCTTTCTCGATCACTTCTCTTGCAGTAGCCACCTTCTTGGCTATGTTGGCGAAGCTTTCTCCAATTTTTGCAGAATGATCTGTAATCCTCCCCAACTTTAGGCCATTTTCTATCATTTCTCCTTGCATGATGAGCTCAGAGAAGCTCTTCCCCACGCTAGTGTAGAGTTTCTCATAGTATATGCCTTGAAAAGTGTGTACAAACAATTGCATATACTCCTTTTCTTCCAGTGGGAGATTGACTTACGCTGCTGCTTCTCTCCACTTAAGGGCATAACTTTTGAAGTTCTCTTTTTCTCCTTACTAATTGTCATCAAGGACCACCGGTCAGAGGTGAGATCAATGTTGTGGTGATATTAGGCCTTAAACGCGTTGACCAACTCGATCCAAGTTGTGATCTTCCTTAAGTCAAGATGGGCAAACCATTGCAAGGCAGATCCAATGAGACTATGTTGGAACAATTGCAAGACACGTTTTGGATCATTGCCATGACCACTCAGTGCCCAAGCATAAAGGCAAAGGTGGGCAATAAGATTACCGTTGTCATCATATTTCTGAAAGTCAGGCATTTTGAACTTAACAGATCTTGGATGGTCTGGGAAGAAGCACAACTCGTCATAGGATGCATGCCCAAAGGAGTCATGGCCATGGAGGCTTCATAGCGAGTCCTCCAACCCTTGAATTTTCAAACTAAGCAGGTCAAGGGAGGTTCTTTTCATAGTAGGCGAGAGCAGTATAGTTTCCTCTTCTTCAGTATTGGCCCCATTGGAATTCTCTTTGTTCTTCCCTATAGCATCAAATTGTAGCACCAGCCTTGGGTTAACATGTTCAGAATCCTTGGGATGAATCATAGATGATAATGGGGCCAGAGCAGCATCTTTCATGGCCATAGACTGGATGAGCTTGAACATCTCATCGATCCTGGTTCTCAGCTTGTTGATTTCTTCACGAGAGACGGAGGATGACTCGTCAGGATTGGCAACCATTAGTGCAGCTCTTTGCCGAGTAATGATAGGGTCTCTAGATAGATGTTGGTCTTTCTCAGGAGCAATGATGGCTTTCTATGGTGTGGTTTTTGTAAAAGAAAAAGAGAAAAAAAAGAAAAAAGAAAAAAGAAAAATAAGGACACAAGCCACAAATTAGTCTTTAGTATTTAGAGAGCTTTATGCAAAACATACCCTAAAGATGTCCCTTGTTAAAAGGGAGGTTAGACATGATGTCTTTGGTTCACTTTCTTAGAGATAGGGGGTTTTCCCTGTATGCAGATACCTTATCGTCGAGTGAGAACATGTATTCATTCATTCATTCATGAAAAATAAAGAAGTACATTGAACTTTAGAATTTAAATACAACAGAATTGAAATACATTTTAATAGGAGAAGAGGGAACAACTTCCTTAGGACTTTCACCTATCTACTTTTACATTTGAAATTCTAAACTACTTTTGAGTTTTCGGATTTGTCTTATTCGAACTTGATGTTGAGAAGGTCGTTGAGAGACCTTGCTATTTGATTGCCCCTTGTCCTCTTGGCAACTTCATCTCCATGAACATAGAGGAATTGGGGCCCCTCTTATGAAATGACTTGACGTACGTACTATGAGTCATTAGGGTTGCATGGGAACGCATACGATTTTGGTAGGTTTAATGCAAGAGAGAGTGAACTTGGTGTCACTCTCTTTGGGTTAATCATATACATGAAGATGCAATGACTCGAGTTACTTTGAAACTCTTGTCTTGACATGGAATATTGAATGCATGAACATATATGCATAGAGTAGAGAGTGAGAATGCAATTATGAAATAAACATAGATGCATGAGCAATTATACAAGTAGCAGATGCATGAGCAATTATACAAGCAGCAGGAATACAAACATTATAACAACAGGAATAGACAAGCTTAAAGGAAAGTAAAGCAATTGACCTTTCCTCCATGGTTTTGAAATCAACGTGCGTGTCTTAAATCCGATAGAGGTTCGGCTATGCATGGTTTCTACATAAGCATGAGGTTGAGGGTTTACTAATACTTTCTAAAAAGGCTCGGTTCTTAGATCTCTAAACCTTGGCCCACTCCCTGAGGTGGTGCCATTATCGGTTGGTGATCCGAGCGGGAGAACCATCAAGATGCTGTAGGCGAAGAAATTGACACAACATCTTGCCCACAACCAATATACCCTTCCCCCTTCTAACTAGAAGGGACATATTCGGGTAGAGAATGTAAGTATGCAAATGCTTGTGCACAATGCAGTGTGTGTGTGAAATTTTGAAAAGCAGAGGAAAGAGCCCAACAACTCCCATCCATCCTGTCCATTCCATACACTCATGGCACACATGGTAGTTAAGATAACATGAAATAAATATGTGAACAAAGGTCCACTTACAAAAATAAAGTACAAAAGTCAATATTTGAATGACAGACTTAATGCAAGATTGAAAAATTAAATGTAATTGAATGCAAGTAATGACATATCTTTGAAAATAACGTTGAAACGTTTGATTTTGAAAGTTTGAAGTGGGTAGAATTGAAAAAATTAATCAAAAACTCCAGATGAGTGAGGGTGAAGAGACATGACAACGGTTTAACCCTCTAAGCATCCCTAGCGGAGTTGTCAATTGTCGCGCCCTGATTTTTTGCACTCAAAAAAGACAGGTGAGAAAAACACAGCACTCTCTCGTTAGAACTCATCCCCCTAGAAAGACGAGTGTGACTAGGTTTGAATTGAAAATTGATTTGATTAAAGGCTTTTGGAAAAAGCTTGGAGTTGCCACCTAACTTAATTAAGGTGAATTAGGTCACCTAAAACTAAGTATAATCTAAAAATTACACTTAGGGTTTTTGAAACAGTTTTGAAATCTTCCTCAAGAGAGGGTTTTTTTTATACAAACAGGTTGTTTGGAAACCTTTGAATAATTTAAAGCCCCTTTTTAAAATAACTCTATTTTGATCTTTGAAAACAACGATTCTAGGTTCAAAGGTTGGTTACGTGTAGAAAAGACGCACTAAGCCATCACCCTACCCTACCTTTGTTGTACTTACATGTCTTACCCTAGGTTCACTCATTTAAAATATTTGATTAATAAATATCCAATACTATCCACTTTTGAAAAGAATTTAAAGAGAAGTTTGACATGATGCATGATATGCAAGTACAAGAAAAACATTTAATTCTGAAAATAGATTTGAAAAGACTTGATTTGAAATTGAAAGTAAATTATAGAATTAGAGATTTGAAAATAGATTTTAGAATTATAAATTTGAAAAGGTTTTGACCGCACCTTTGAGGGTTGCCTACGTGTCCCCTTTTAGGAATCAAGTCACTCGTAGTTCGGACAAGCGTCTGATTGAAAATAAACACTTTCACGTGTTTGAAAAGATTCGATTTGAAAAGAGTTTGATTTAAACTTGAATTTAGAAGATTTGAAATTGAAATTTGAATAGAAATTGAATCTAGACTTAGAATTAAACTTGAAAAAGGGTTTGAACTTTGAAAGAGAACTTGATATAGGTTTGGAAAGATTGAGATTTTGAAAACATCTTGACTTAGATTGAAATTGGAAAACCATCTTGGTTTAGAAATGAGTTTTAGAAAAGAGTTGAAACTCCCTAACTTAGTATTAGGGTTGAGCTAAGGTTTAAGTAACCTAAGATTGGAACATGTAGTTGACTTAGGAAGCTTTGATTTAGACTTGAGAGATTTGATTTGAGTTTAATAAACTTAGAGTTAGGAAAGGTGAGATTTACAATTAGTTGAAAAGGATTTGATTTGATTTTAGAAACACTTGACTTTGAATGATTTGGAAAAGACTTGACTTGAATATTTAATTTGAAAGAATTTAGAAAGTTAAGGTTTAGGAAAGATTGAATTTTGGAAAGTTTTGAATTTAGAAAAACATCAAAATAGAAAAGTCTTCTCCCCGTATGTCCCAATATCGGGAGAAGAACAAGAAGAGAATGGGAAGTGACCAAGGCAAGGGACAGAGTTCAAAGCGGCAAGGTTTTGGATCTTCTAGTGGGAATTCATCTACCCCGCGGGGGATTACCTCTAACCAGGGAGGCAACATGACCAGTGAGATACCAACCTGCTCCACTTGTCAGAAGAAGCATTGGGGCGCATATCGTTTGGGAAGTAAGGCTTGTTATGGGTGTGGCCAGGAGGGTCACCAAGTGAAAGATTGTCCGAAGAGGAACAAGGCTCAAGGATCTGGGGCGTCAGTATCAACCTCAGTTCAGCAATCTACGGCAAGTAGAAGAGAGAACCAACCACGGCAGGGCCGAGCTTTCGCACTTACACCAGGAAACACCCCAGCTATCGACTCCGTAGTGCCAGGTATACTTCCTATTTGTGGTCGACCTGCACACGTCCTTATTGATTCCGATTCTACACACTCATTTGTTTCATATCTCTTTGCTCAATATTTGTATACATCTCCGGTACCTCTTGATTATACCTTGGTAGTATCATTGCCATCCGGGGATTCTATGTTATGTGATAAAATTTATAATTCTTGTGAAATTCTTGTTAACAACGTGCCCATGTTTGTAAACCTCATTCCCCTAGAAATGCACGGCTTTGATGTCATCTTAGGAATGGATTGGTTGTCCTCCCACCGTGCAATCATTGATTGTGAGCTTAAACGAGTTGTGTTTCATTCTTCTCACCATTCGGGACTTATATTTGAGGGAGTTGGTGTCGTGCCTCCACCCTATCTTATCTCATCTATGCAAGCACGTCATTTAATCCAAAAAGGGAATCGTGCATTCTTGTGTAGCATTTTTGACACACACGTTTTCCCACCGCCTTTGGAAGACATCCATGTTGTCCGGGAATTTCCCGATGTCTTTCCAGATGAGCTACCTGGTTCCTTGGTGGACCGGGAGATTGAGTTCCACATTAACCTTAATCCGGGTACTAGACCCATTTCCAAAGCTCCATACCGTATGTCCCCTTTAGAGTTGAAGGAGTTGAAAGTTCAACTCCAAGACTTGTTAGAAAAGGGATTCATCCGTCCTAGTGTTTCACCATGGGGTGCTCCGGTGTTATTTGTGAAAAAGAAAGATGGAACCATGAGGTTATGCATTGACTAACGGGAATTGAACAAGATCACCATTAAGAATAAGTATCCATTGCCAAGAGTGGATGATTTATTTGATCAGTTACAGGGCGCGCAAGTATTTTCGAAGATCAACCTAAGGTCGGGTTATCACCAACTGAAGTTGAGGGCAAGTGATGTGGAGAAGACGGCAATCCGAACTAGATATGGTTATTTTGAGTTTTTGGTAATGTCGTTTAGAGTCACAAATGCACCTGCTGCTTTCATGGATTTGATGAATAAGGTTTTTAAACCCTTTCTTGATGATTTTGTAATTGTGTTTATTGATGACATCTTGGTATATTCTAAGAGTCTTGCAGATCATGAGCACCACTTAAGGATGGTTCTTCAAACTTTGCGAGACAGGAGATTGTATGCCAAGCTGAAAAAGTGTGAATTTTGGTTGCCAAGCGTAGCATTTCTGGGACACATCATCAGTGTGGATGGAGTGTCCGTTGATCATTCGAAGGTTGAAGCCATTGTGAATTGGCCGAGACCGACGAATGTAATCGAAGTCAGAAGTTTTATGGGCTTAGCTGGGTATTATCGAAGATTTGTGAAGGACTTCTCCAAGATTGCGACTCCACTAACACAGCTCACCCAGAAGAACACACCATTTGAATGGAATGAGAAAAGGGAACGGAGTTTCCAAGAATTGAAGAACAGATTGGTGTCCGCACCAATTCTAGCTTTGCCTGCCAGAACTGATGGGTTTTCCATCTACAGTGACACTTCACATAGAGGACTGGGATGCGTCTTGATGCAACACGGTAAGGTGATTGCATATGCCTCGAGACAATTGAGACCACATGAGAAGAACTACCCGACCCACAATCTTGAATTAGCAGCGGTGGTTTTTGCTCTGAAGATTTGGCGCCATTACTTGTATGGAGTCACATGTGAGATCTTCACCGACCATAAGAGTTTGAAATACCTCTTCACATAGAAGGAGTTGAACATGAGACAAAGAAGATGGCTTGAGTTGATCAAAGACTACGACCTTCTCATTCAGTACCACCCGGGCAAGGCCAACGCGGTGGCCGATGCCTTGAGTCGGAAGTCTACCGCCAATCTAGCGTGTCTTGTCACTTTTTAGCGACCCTTGCTCCTTGACTTGGAGAGATCGGAGATTGAAATTGTTGCACCGGGAACTAGTGTGATGCTTACCACCATGATCGCCCAACCAGCGTTGATAGATGTTGTGAAGCAGCGGCAACCTAAAGATCCTTACTTGTGGAAGATCTATGAAGAGTTGGGAACAAATCAAAGCCTGACTTCACCTTGCATGACGGAGCTTTAAAGTTCAGAAGCTGATTGTGTGTTCCAAATATACCCGAGATCAGGAGGCAAGTTCTGGAAGAAACCCATAACACGAAGTTCACTATGCATCCTGGAGGCACAAAGATATATCGAGATTTGAAGGAGACATTTTGGTGGCTAGGAATGAAGAAGGAAATAGCTGAGTTCGTATCACGATGCCTACAATGCCAACGGATCAAAGCAGAACATCAAAGACCGGCGGGACTACTTCAACCTTTACCGATACCGGAATGGAAGTGGGAGCATATCACCTTGGATTTCGTCGTTGGATTGCCGAGATCACCGCGAGGCTGCGATGCCATATGGGTTTTTGTTGATCGCCTCACCAAATCTACACATTTCTTACCAGTGAAGACTACGTACTCTTTATCAAAGCATGCGACTCTCTACATTGCGGAGATTATTCGATTACATGGCACGCCAGTTTCAATAGTGTCCGACCGAGACCCGAGATTTGTGTCGAAATTTTGGAAGAGTTTGCAAAGGGCATTAGGCATCGAGTTGAAGTTTAGCATAGCTTTTCATCCGCAAACTGATGGGCAATCCGAAAGGACCATTAAGACCCTAGAAGACATGTTGCGGTTATGTGTTCTCGACTTTCAGGGGAGTTGGGAGGATCACCTACCACTAGTGGAGTTCGCCTACAACAACAGTTTTCATGCAAGTATTGGGATGGCACCTTATGAAGCACTTTGCGGGAGGAAGTGTAGATCTCCAGCTTGTTGGACCGAAGTTAGCGAGAGAAAGATTCTTGGGCCAGAGATTGTGCAACTGACCACTGACAAGGTCAAGATCATCCAGCAACGATTACATACTGCTCAAAGTCTCCAAAAGAGTTATGCGGATGTGCCAAGGCGGGACTTAGAGTTCGATGAAGGAAGCCACGTGTTCGTGAAGGTATCTCCTTCTAAGGGGATAAATCGCTTCGGCAAGAAAGGAAAGCTTAGTCCAAGGTTCATCAGACCGTTTGAAGTTCTTGAACGGGTTGGACCCGTTGCTTATCGTATCGCTCTTCCTTCGGAACTTTCACAAGTCCACAACGTTTTTCATGTTTCGATGCTACGGAGATATGTCCATGATCCGACGCACGTGATTGATCACTATCCCTTGGCCATGAGTGAAGATTTAAGCTATGTCGAGAGACCGATTGAGATTCTTGATCGCCGTGACCAAGTTCTTAGGAACAAGGTCATTCCGTTGGTGCGAGTTTTATGGCAGAACCACACTTGGGAGGAATCTACTTGGGAACGTAAAGACGAGATCCGGGAGCGTTATCCCTTTTTGTTTGAATGATAGTTTGTATTAAGTTTGGGAACCAAACTTATTTAAGGGGGGGAAGGATGTGATATCCCGAACCTCTATTTATTTCTATTAATGAGAATTTTTAGTATATATAATGTTTGATGTTAATTATTTCTGCTTTTGGGTCAAAATGACCAATGAGAGCCTATGTTGTAACTTAAGCCTTTGGGTGAGACACATGGGATTATTCCCATGTGTATCATCTTTTATACACATAAGTGCACACACAGCTCACTTATGCTCAGCCGATTGAGAAGGAAGAGAGGGAGAAGAGGAGAAGAGAAAGAGGAGGAGAAAGCTTGAGGAAGAGCTTGAAGCAATAGAAGACTTAACCAAACTTGAAGAAACGTAAGGTTCCATCTTCCTCTCCAATGGTATATGTGTATGTATATGTCTTTGTAGGTTATGTTGTTGTGGGTGACTCTTTTGAGTCCCAAACTAGCTAAGTATAGAATATTGAAAGCTCCATTGAAAGCTTTGAGGGATTGGGATGTGAAATTCCTAACTTATGCAAGTTAAGGCTTGGGTTCCTAAAACCCTAGATCCCTTCGATTTTCTTGTTTAAAGTGGTTGATTCTGTGTTATTGTGGTCTTCTTGGGTTAATCTTTGGACCTTAGAAGCATTGGAAGGGTTTGTAAGAGTTTTGATGGAGTTTGGTTTTGATTTGAGTGAGGTTTGGAGATTTTCGAATAAAATCTGGGTATTTAGCTTTGGAGTGGACTCCTCATTTTGTGGAGGCGACTCCTTATCCCAGTAAACTCCCAGACTTATTCATTTAGCTTTGGAGTGGACTCCTTGGTTTTTGGAGGCGACTCCTTGTCTCAGTGCACTCCCAAATTTATTCGTTTAGTTTGGAAGGCGACTCTTTAGTCTCCGGAGGCGACACTTTTGCCCAGATAACTCCCAGATTTGTCTCTTCAGCTCAGGAGGCGACTCTTGAGTCTCCGGAGGCGACACTTTTGCCCAGATCACTCCCAAATTTGTTTCTTCAGCTCAGGAGGCGACTCCTTTGGTTCTGGAGCCGACACCTTCGTCCAGCCCCGGTTTCACTTTCCAGCTCAAACACTGTTTCGTAAAACAGGCAAAACTTTCTCTAGAAAATTCGGATTGATGCACCATTTGAAGCATTGGATAGTAGACTCATAGATCTTTGTATCCATATAAATTTTGTACTCTAATTCCTTGTGGTTTGAGAGATATTGAATTTTGAAGTTGACCCAAAATTCTGCCAGTAACATTCTTCTTCCAAACTTTTAACCCATTTTCTATGGGGCATAACTTCTTCATCCAAAATGTGTTTTTAGCCTATGAACTATCAAATTAAAGCCCTTTAAGCCTATTTTCAAATAGAACTAAGCTAGAGTGCGAAATCTTCCTTGAGGGGTGGTTGGGACGCGATAAAGGAGTCGATGTTTCGGCTTTCATGTTCAAACCTCAACCTTTTGTTCTTGTTTTACGTTGTTGCTTTGATTTGGAGTCTTGTATTGATATTTTCATACTTCTATGTGCATTTTGTGTAGGAACACCTTGTCTGCCACCCATCCTATCGAAGAGAGGTGAGTAATGATATGCCATGAGTAAAATTCTATTAATTTCCAAATGTTTTAAATTCACCTACATATCATGCAATGTTTTCCATATATTTTCAATGCATCAATGTTTATGTTCAAATATAAATGTCATACCTTGAAATGCATGCAAGCCGTACTTATGTTATGAATGAAAATCATGGACTATAATGTTTAAACGAAAGAGATGCTAAATTTCCAATGTATGGTGCCAACTCGGGTCTTCTCGTGGTAAGACTTTAATCTAGCCCGATAGTCCTACGATAGGGGACGTGAAATAAACTATCTAGTCCTATAATAGGGGACAGGAAATAAACTATCTATGTTGGGAGACGTCCCTGGCCTAAAGAGCCTTAGCGTGACCTACATGGTTACTATGGAGCCTAGCTCACATGTCGAGTTGTAGCATACTTATGTTTTGAACTGAGAACTATGATATGTTCACATGTTTTACGACAAGATATGAAATGTTATCTCAAGAATAATGTTATGTTGCATCTCTTCTTATGATACTATGTTTTGAAATGTTAAAACGTTTCAAATGATGGTTATGTTATCTATGAGTTCCAAGTCTACGCTTTAAAGGTTCAAAAGCTCATTGCTTATGCATAAATGATTATCTATCCCTATACGTTAGATATAAATGCTAGTCCATGATATTTTCTCGCTCATGCATCATTGTTATTCACTAAGCTATGCTTACGTTTTCTCAAATGATTTTCAAGTAGCCAATCCGAGAGGCCCTAGAGCGAGGCCATACATGGATTTTGAGCTACGGCCTACCGGCCTATCTTTTGTATTATGTTTAACGGCTGGACCTAATGTTTTGTAATGATATAATGCTATAACATTCAGTGGACCTTGATTAGGTCCTTATGTATATTATGTTTAGGATTAGGCACAGCTCTATCATGTATGAAACGGTTTATATTTCAAGTTATAAAGTTTCTATTTCGTAAATTTTAAATGAGTATGCACAAGTGATCAACCGGTTTAATGTAATGCAAGCTCGGGTAGCCTTACTACTGGCCGGTCATGTACCCTAATCCGTATACGCCGGGTTATGGGTCGTGACAGCATCCAAAATATGGACCTTGATTATCACAATAAATATAACACTTTACTAAAACAACTCTAACCATGAAATGGCTAGAATCACTTTAGGATCATGTTTTTGAAAAAGAAGATTTTGAATGTAATTTTGAAAGATGACTTTGATGTAAGTTTTGAAAACAACTTTGAAAATAAATTTTGAAGAAATGCATG
>CM065386.1:40407500-40437500 GCA_033060915.1 Euryodendron excelsum
ATTTGTCCAATTCTATCCACTTCAAATTTTTCAAAATAAAATTTTCATAGTTGTTTTCAAAAACATGTTGTTACTTGCATTCAAGTCATATTCAATCAGTCTTTCTTACATTAAGATTGTTATTAATGTATTGACTTTTTGCATTTTATCTTGTAAGTGAACCATGTTCACATTTGCTTTTATTATCTATATAAAATGCCATGAATGACAGGATAGAATGGATAGGATGTATGAGAGTTGTTGGGTCATTTCCTTCAAGTTTTAAAATTTCACACACACACACACACCGCACGTGCACTCGCATTTGCATTCTCTACCTGGTTACGTTCTTTCTAGTTAGAAGGGGGAACGGAATATTGGTTGTGGGCGGATGATATGTCAATATCGTAGCCTATAGCCTCTTGATGATTCCCCAACTTGGATCACCAACCGATAATGGTACCACCTCGAGAAGAGGGCCTAGATTTGAAGTCTTGAAACCGAGCCTTCTTAAGAAGTATTAGTAAATCCTCAACCTTATACTCATGTAGAAACTAGTGCGTAGCCAAACCTCTACCAGATTTAAGACACGCACGTCAATTTCAAAACTATGGAGGAAAGGGTGATCGCTTTATTTCCCTTTATTATTGTATATTTCTGCTATTATAATGCTATTATAAATGTTCGTGCATGCATGTTTATGTTACTATTCCACTCTCTCTCTTTATACTCTTGCATACATGTACATACTTTCAATACTCTATTTTAAGATAATAGTTCCAAAGTAACTTAAGTTATTACATTCTCATACATATGATCAACTCCATAGAGAGTGACACCAAGTTCACACTCCTTTGCATAAAACCTACCAATATCCTAAGGTTTTCCATGTAACCCTAAGGACTCATAGCATGCATTTCAAGTCATTCCATGAAGAGGGGCCTCAATCCCTCTATGCTCACGTAGATAGGATTGCCAAAAAAGACAAAGGGCAACCCACAAAGCAAGGTCAATGACCACTCAAACATCAACAAAAGGCAAATTCAAGGACTCAAAAGTAATTTAGGATGCATCTTGTAAAAGTAGATAGGTGGAAGTCCCAAAGAAAATGTTTTCCTTTCCCCTTATTAAAATCTATGTTGATTTTTCTGTATTCAAACTCAAAGCCCAATGTACTCTTTTATTTTTTACGGATGAATGAATGAATGAATGAATGCATATTCTCAATCGACAATAATGTATCTGCATGCAGGGGCAGACCCCCTATCTCCAAAACGTGAGCCAAATGCATCATGTTTAGTCTCTCTCTCAAGTAGAGACACCCCTAAGGCTTGCATTGCATAAAACCTTCTAAATATCAAACACTAACTCGTGACTTGTATCCTTGTTTTTCTTTCTCTTTCTTTTTTTTCACAAAGACTATACTATAAAGAGACATCATTACTTGTAAGAAAGATTCACAACTAACTAGAGACTCGATCATTACTCGACAAAGAGCTTTGCTAATGGTAGCTAATCTTGACAAGTCCTCCTCAGTCTCTTGAAAGGAGGTCAATGAGATGAGAACCAAGATGGACAAGATATTTAAGCTCATCCAAGCCATGGTAATGAAAGATTCTACATTAGCCCCATCATCATCCACAATTTTTTCCAAAGACTCTAAACTAGTCAACTCGAGGATTGTGCTCCAATCTGACACTATGGGGAAAAACAAAGAGGATTCCAAGAGGGCCAACATTAAAGAAGAAGAGACCATAGTGCCCTTACCTACTGCAAGAAAATCTTCCCAACCCTCTTCACCTGAAGATCCAAGGTTTTGAAGACTCACTACGGAGCCTCCGTGGCCATGACCCTTTTGAGCTCACTTCTTACTCTGAGCTCTGCTTTTTTTGGGATCATCCAAGGCCTGCCAAGTTTAAAGTGCATGACTTTCAAAAGTATGATGGCACTGGCAACCCCATAGTCCACCTTCGCTTTTATGTTAGGGCATTGAGTGGCCATGGGAATGATCCAAAACTTCTCATGCAACTCTTCCAACACAGTTTAACTGGGTTCGCTCTGCAATGGTTTTCTTGACTTGATTTGAGGAAGGTCACAACCTGGATTGAACTGATTAATGCATTCAAGGCCCAATACCCGCCACAACATAGATCTAACTTTTGGCCATTGGTCCTTAATGACAATGAGCAAAGGGGACAAAGAAAGCTTCAAACATTATGCCCTTAGGTGGAGAGAAGCAGCACACAAGTCAATCCCCTTTTGAAAGAGAAGGAGTATGTGCAACTGTTCGTGCATACTTTCTAAGGCTTATACTATTCTAAAAAGCTTTGCACAAGTGTGGGGAAAAGTTTCTCCGAGCTTACCATGTAATGGGAGATGATAGAAAACGGTCTCAAGAAGGGAAGGATTACGGAACCCTATGCAAAGAGTGGAGAAAGCTCTGCCAACATAGCCAGAAAGGTTGCCACTACAAGAGGGTGATCAAGAAGGAGAGTGAGGTGTTTGTCATCTTACCTATTCAACCACTACAATACTCTCCACCACTCTAGTCACATCCTACACTACCCATACCCACCTTAACCATGCCCACTCAAATGCCTAACTTTGTCCCTATTGGGGTACGACCCAATTTTAATAGGCTGGTCCAACGCATCTACACCTTTGATACCTTAGCATGCACCTAGACAGAAGTCTACTACAACCTTTTAAAGAACAACATATTGAAGCCCACATCAGCCCAACCATTGCTAAGCCCTTTACCTTCAACCTTTAATGGCGCCCTCACTTGCAAATACCATTCAGGCGGCCAAGGGCATGACACGAAAAGTTACTTCTCTCTTAAGCACAAAATTCAAGACTGTATAGACAACAAGACCATCGATATACAGACAGTAAACCCAACTCCTACCCCTAATGTGACCACAAACCCCTTGCCGAATCACAATGTCAACCTGGTATTAGAGGAAATAGAAGAAGGGATGAATTGGAGGAGATCTTGGTCGAGGATTATTCCGAGGAAGATTAGGAAACTAATGAAGAAAGTGACTGGGAGGAGAAAATCTCCCCATCCCAGTCTATCTCTGCAATTCAAATGAAGTGCACGACCCCTCTCACTGGCCAATTAAAGAGTCCATACTTGTAAAGGAGATTCCCGCCAAAAGCGTGATCACCGACAGTTGGGGAGATGGATTTTTGCACCCCAAGTATGTCATGGCCGAGCTTAACCTATCAAAGAATCTCTGGCCTACGATTGAATTTGAATATGAAGACATGGGTTGGGGCCTTAAGAAGCCTAAAGCACCGGTAGAGCCATTCATGCTAGAAAGAGGTGAGCTAGCCAACCTGTTTCTTGAAAAAGTTGAGGAGACCACGGAGGAAAATAAGAAAGTCAATGAGGCCGATAATGGCACCATCACTGTCAACTCACTAACAGTCCTCAAAGAAGCACCCGTCCGCCTTACCTGATTCGATCATCTGAAGGACGGATGGAGCATCAAAGATTTGGGAATCATTCCAAAACCCTACTAAGAGGGTTCCGCTAAAAGCATACAAGAAAGGGGTGTTCCCCCCCACTTTCTTTCTATCCCTTTTATTTTTTGTCTTTAAATTCATGTCGGCATTTCCATTTCGATAAAAATCTTATGTAGTATAAAGGAAATTTTTGAATTTGAAGTAATAAAGAGATTGTTTTTCATTCAAAGGTTGTTATCTCATACACTCATGAATGGTGAATGCTTATAAAAAAGGGGGATGTGCCCTATCTTGGGGAGGACTTGACTTGCAGGTGTGATAGCATGAATTAACCACTTGCCGAATCGTAAGATTTTTGAAATGAGGGAATATGAGAGTGAGTGAGGAAACCACCCAAAAAGCAACACTTACCAAACATCGAAGCTAAGCGATAAGTAACTAGACTATCAAAAAGAAGAGGAGCCATCTTTCAATTTTCTAAAAAAAAAAAAAGAATGAATGATGTATATTCCCCTTTGCTCAACCTACTAGTGTCACACGGAAAGTAAAAGATTTCTTATCAACCCCAATCCATAACCATTTCTCCACACTAGGGCAAGCAGATAGCAGAAGACTTGGCTAAGAATGGTCTATTTTTCTCCACTCAAGGCATCAAGCCAAAGTAGCATAAAGGCTCTATGGATCAAGCAATTCGGTTCGAAAGGAAGAGAGGCCCTCTTTTCATTTCCCATACAATCACAAAGTGACCCTTGCCAAACCCATTGAGCCAATTCGCATTTCTCAAAAGATAACCCCCCAGCTTAACTATCATCACAAAGGAAAACAAAGAAAAAAAAGAGGAAGAGCTATCAAAGGGCAAGCAAGAGTGAAGAAAAGTGTTGAAAAAAAGAAAAAACCCTTCTGTCAGTAGACAAACAAGCAAGCCAAAAAAGGACGTTCACCTCATGCCATCTTGTAGAAGCATGTAATGTTGAAAAGGCAAAAAAGAAATCTAAAGGTGATCCTAGATAACAACAAAGCCCAGTAGAAGTAGTAGGTTCAAGCCTTTACCTTTTCTTGCAAAACCCAAAACCATGACCTACATTACAACCCTAGTATAGTCCTCTCCAAAGAAAAGGGATTGTTTGATCTAAATGAGCCAGACATGTTGCCGAGGCAAAAAGAAGGGTATTAAGGGGCAAAGCCTCGCTAGAAGACCAACTAAGGATGGTGTGGATCTAAACCCAACTGAAAACAACATTAAATTTGAGACTGCATATCCCATTTGATTCTCAAAATCCCATAACCTAGCCTACATTACAGTGCCAAAGCAAAGACTCCTCAGATTGAAAGACTAGCTATTTATTGCTCTGCCAAAGTTTGTGTAAGTCATTACCTAAGCCCCCGAAGGTAGAGAGTTCAAGCCAAATGATCCCAGACACTAACCCAAGTAGAAAGTCAGGGTCGATGAGAAGGATGAGAAAGGTATGAAATGTTATCATCGTAGTCGATCAGAAGGATGAGAAAGGTACAAAATGCTATTATCGTAGTCGATTAGAAGAATGAGAAAGGTACAAAATGCTATCATCATCCATTTAAGGTAAGGTTGAGCCAAAGGAGAGGCCAAACCCTTGAAAAAGGAGTTGTCATTCCGAGGATGTAGAGCTTGACAGCACCTCAAGGGTGGTTGTTCACAAATCATCCATTATGTTATGTGTTAAACCAGTGCATCCCTAATGTGTACATTCATTTTTATAAAAATTTCGGCATGAGCTTTGCATACATAAGATCTAGATCCCTGTGGAAATAGAAGTCACCAATGTAATTCAATATCATATCCCAACATGTAATAGACATGCATCACTACCATCATGATAATCCTAAACATCTACCCCTGCTCATACATCAATACATACACCTAGCTATCTAAATCATAAATATCCATTCTATTTGAAGATTACAAATAAATTATCTGGCAAAACTATAATGTATATCCAGGACATAAGGTGAAAGAGGAGCTGGACCCACGATAAAGGGCACCCATTAGGAGTCAAAGTCAATGTCTGGATTATAGTCACCAAAGCTTGGCTCAGGAAGAGGTGGCCAACTACAAGAAGCATTAACATCGTACAAAGAAGAAGAACTTGAATTAGCAAAGCAGATAGACAATTAAACAAAGCCAAAATAATATTAAAAAAAAAAGAAGAAGATAATATACCCCGCCACCTCCCATATGAGCCAACCGCGCTGTCAAAGTGGCTATCTCAGTTTGGTACTAGTCCCTCTCCATCTAGAACTTATCTCTCTCGGTTTGTTACTAGTCTCTCTAATCCCTCATAGCAGCAAACTCGACTTGGGGCACAAATCCCTCAGCCCGATGCCACAAGTCCAATACCTTCTGGCCCACGACGTAACCTCCAACCAGCACTGGAACTTGGCGAAGGCACCTATGGATCGAGGTCCAAAGTGAGTGGCATAATCAGTCTCAGGAGGAAGCAAAAAACTAGCATCCGGCTGACACTCCCTGTACAAAATAGGGACCCCCTTGACCAAAGCTCCAAACATATACTCAGGAGGATTCCCAACCAACCAGAACTCCTTGTGGAACTGAAGCCAATGCCGACCTCCCAAATAGGACTCCCATGACTCATCACTAAGAAAAGAAATCCTCAACGGAGACATCAGGATTAGATACCTGACTGCCCGATCCAACAGAGGGCTGCCAAGTCACATCTCTCACTTCTATCAACTCCAAGTTTGCCGGTATCGTCACAAAGTCAGTAATCTCAAAGCGGCGAGCCACTTGATCATGAGCCCATCTTAAAGCCTAAGGATAAAGGTCAGCCTCCACTACCTCTGGATGACGAACTGTCGTGCCCTGATTTTTTCCACTCGAGAACACACACAAGTGAGAAAAACACGGTACTCTCGCGTTGGAACTCATACTCCTAGAAGGACAAGTGCAACTAGGTTTGAACTAGAAATTGATTTGAACAAGGGCTTTTAGAAAAGATTTGAACTCGCCACCTAACTTGGTTAAGGTGAGTTAGGTCACCTAAAACTAAGTGCAATCCAAAAATTAAATATAGAATTTTTTAAAAGATTTTGAAAACTTCCTAAAGAGAGAGTTTTTCGAAAAATGGGTTGTTTGGAAACCTTTGGAAAGATTTAAGCCATTTTTTAAAATAATCCCATTTTGGTCTTTGAAAACAGTGATTCTAGGTTCGGAGGTTTGTTAGGTATAAGGATGAAGCACAAGACTATCACCCTATCCCGCCCTTGCAGTACCTACATATATATTCAACCTTGGTTCACTCAATTAGAATCTTCGATTATTCAATACCCATTACTATCCACTTTGAAAAGAATTTTGAAAAGAGATTTAATATGATGCATGACATGCAAGTGCAAGAAAAGGATTTGATTTTGAAAGTAGATTTGAAGATAAGATTTGAAGCTTGAAAAAGGTTGTTGAAATTAGAAACTTGAAAAAGGTTGTGGAAATTGGAAACTTGAAAAAGGTTGTTGAAATTAGAAACTTGAAAAAGGTTGTGGAAATTGGAAACTTGAAAAAGGTTGTGAAAATTGAAAATTTGAAAAAGGTTGTGATCGAACCCATGAAGGTTGCCTATGTATCACTTTGTTGGTAATCAGGTCAGTCGTACTTCAAACTCGAGGTCTAATTGATAATAGACACTTTGGGGTATTTGAAAAGTTTGATTTGAAATCGTACTTGGATTTAAAATTAAACTTGAGGATTTTAAAATTGATTTTGATTTGAAAAGATTAAACTTCGAAGGAGAACTTGGACTTGATTTGAAAAGATTGAGTTGAGCTTTGAGAACATCTTGAATTAGATTGAAGTTTGAAAACTATCTTGATTTAAAAAAGAATTTTAGAAGAAGTCCTTGAAAAGAGTTGAAGCTTCTTAACTTTAGGGTTAGAGTTGAACTAGGGTTTAGGTATCCTACGACTTAGAAAACCTAGGGTTGAAGCATGTAATTGAGTTGGAAAGACTTGATTTGAACTTGAAAATTTTGATTTTAGATTGTTCCGATTTAGGAAAGTTTCAAATTAGGAAAGTTTTCAATTTAGGAAAGCTTTGACTTAGAAAGATTGGATTTAAGAAAGATTAGGAAATGAGTTGATTTGATTTAGAAAAGACTTGTAAAGATTTGACTTGAAAGAATTTAGAAGGCTAGGGTTTAGGAAAGATTGAATTTTGGAAAGTTTTAAATTAGGAAAGTTTCAAAATAAGAAAGTTCCATTTTAAGAAAGTGCCAAATTAAGAAAGTTTCCTTTCAGAAAGTTTTCAAATTAGAAAAATTTTGAATTAAGAAGTTTCGCTTTAAGAAAGAGTTGATTTTGAAAATATTTGAATTTGAAAAGTTTTGAATTTAGAAATATTTGAACTTTAGAAAGATTTGGAAGTTTAAATTTAAGAAAGATTTGAAAGCTTGAAATTAGAAAAGGCTTGAAAGTTTGAAATTATGAAATATTTAAAAGTTTGAATTTAGGAACGATGGGAATTATGAAAGATTTGAAAGTTTGAATTTAGGAAAGATGAGAATTAGGGAAGATTTGAAATTTTGAAACTAGGAATGATTTGATCTCTATTTTCAAAAATAGAATATTGGATTTTATTTTCAAAGATAAATGATTTGATTTTGTTTCCAAAATTGGAGGATTTGATTTGGTTTCCTAAATTGAAAATTTTGATTTGATTTTCTAAATTGGAATATTGGATTTGACATAAAATTAGAAAGGTCGAGCTTTAGAAATCTTGAATTTGAAAATTTATGATTTAAGGCAAAATAGGAAGTCATGACTTTAAGGAACTAGGGCTTCCTAACCATGGATACTCGAGTTTGACTTGGACTCCAAGACAAAGAGTTTTTGAAAAGTAGATTTTTGAAAAAAGTTTTTAGGAAGTAGATTTGCAAAACTATTTGAAAAGAAATTTGAATATGAACTTTTATAAGCCTCTTGAATATCTCACTTTCCTAAAACGATTCTAACCATGAAACGATTAGAACCATTCTAAGGTTGTGATTTTGAAAACACATGGGGTTTTGAAATATGAACAATAATGATCATATTAAATGTAACATCTTTTTACAACAACACTAACTATGGAATGGCTAGAATCATTTTAAAATTTCAGTTTTGATAAAAAAAATTTAGGGTTTACACCCAAAATTTAGACCTTGATGGTCACTTTGAACTTTGGGTTTAAAATACAAGAGAATCGCAGTACATTTTAATAGGGGGATAAGGAACATTCTCCTTTGGACTTCCATCTATCTACTTTTACATTTGAGATCCTAAATTACTCTTGAGTCTTCAGATTTGCCTTCTTTGAGTTTGACGTTGAGGAGGTCATTGAGAGACCTTGTTGTTTGATTGCTCCTTGTCTTCATGGCAACCCTATCTCCATGAGCATAGAGGGATTAGTGCCCCTCTTTATGGAATGACTTGAAATGCATGCCATGAGTCCTTAGGGTTATGTGGGATCCCTTAGGATTTTGATAGGTTTAATGCAAGGAAGAGTGAACTTAGTGTCACTCTCTTTGGGTTGATCATATGCATGAAGATGCAATGACTTGAGTTACTTTAGAACTCTTATGTTGACATGAAATATTGAATGTATGAACATGTATGCATAGAGTATATAGAGAGAGATAATGCAATTGTAAAGTAAACATGTATGCATGCGCAATTACACAAGTATTATAACAACATAAATAAACAAAAATAAATAAAAGTAAAGCAGTTGCCCTTTCCCCATTAGTTTTGAAATTGACGTGCGTGTCTTAAATTCGGCAGAGGTTCGGCTATGCATGGTTTCTACATTAGCATGAGGTTAAGGGTTTACTAATGCTTTCTAAGAAGGCATGACTCCTAAATCTTCAAACTTAGGTCCACTCCCCAAGATGGTGCCATTATAGGTTGGTGATCTGAGCGAGAGAACCATCAAGAGGCCGTAGGCTAAGAAACTGACACGGCATCCACCCACAACCAATATATTGTTCCCCCTTCTAACTAGAAGGGATTTAACTAGATAAATAATGCAAATATGCAAATGCAAGTGCACATGCAGTGTGTGTGGAATTTTAAAAAACGGAGGAAAGGGCCCAATAACTCCCATCCATTCTATCCATTCCATCTTATTCATTCATGACATACATGGTAGTTAATATGACATAAAATAAAACATGAACAAAAGTCCACGTACAAAAATAAAGATGTAAAAAGTTAGTATTTGAATGACAAACTTAATGCAAGATAGAATGATTGATTGTAATTTGAATGCTAGTGATGGCATGTTTTCGAAAACGGCTTTGAAAAGTTTGATTTTGAGAAATTTAAGGTAGATAGCATTGGACAAATTAATCAAAGACTCTAGATGAACGAGGGGTGAGGAGACATGACAATGGCATAACCCTCCAAGCGTCTCCAGTGGAGTCGCCAGCTATGGCGCCCTAATTGTTCACACTCGAGAAAATACACAAGCAAGAAAAACATGGTAAATGAAACTTATCAAATCTTTCCAAATTTCAAATCCTACCTAAATTCAAACTTTCAAATCTTTCTTAAATTCAAACTTTCAAATCTTTCCTAATTCTAAAACTTTCCTAATTTCAAGCTTTCAAATCTTATTTTCAAATTTCAAATCTTTCTATGTTCAAACCTTTCTTAAATCAAGACCTTTCTTAAATGAAACTTTCCAAATTCAAATTTTTCCAAAATCAACCTTTTCCTAATTTGAAAACTTTCCTAAAATGGAAACCTTATTAATTTGGCACTTGTCTAAAATAAAATTTTTCTAGTTTGAAACTTTCCTCATTCAAAGCTTTCTAAAACCCAATCTTTCCTAAACCCTAATTTTTTAAATTTTTTCAAATCAAATAATCAAGTCAAATCTTTTCCAACCATTATAATTCAGGTGTTTCTAAATCAAATCAAACCGTTTCCAATCTTTTCTAAATCCCATCTTTCTTAATTATAAGTTTTCTAAAATCAAAACTTCCTAAAATCAAAATTTTCAAGTCTAAATTAAACCTTTCTATTTCAAGTTCATGTTTCAAGTTCAGAAACTTGCATGGGGAGTAATAGTTTATCACATTTGGATTGAAAGGAATAGTAGAGTTTTCACAGGGCAAAGGAAAACTTCTGATCAAATTATTCATGATATCAAGCATGATGTTAGGCTTAAGGCCACCCAATTTCGTACCGTCAAGCACTGGGATCTCAATAGACTTATTTGCCGCAACCGGGATCTTCCGTTTTCTATTTTGAGTAGATAGGGTCCTTTTTCCCTCTTTGTTTAGGGTGGTATGCCTCCCTCTAGTTTGAGAAGTTAGTGTTGCTGTTTCTTTTTCTCTTGTTCAAGGAGGGATGCCCCCTTTATGTTTTATACTTTTTTTTTTATTATTCTATACAACCACTTATCAAAAAGAAAAGTTCATGTTTCAACCCTAGGTTACCTAAGTCCTAGTTTACCTACACCCTAGGAAGTCTAAGCCCTAGTTCAACCCTAACCCTAAAGTTATGAAGTTTCAACTCTTCTCTAAATCTACTTTTTAAACCAAGATGATTTTCAAATTTCAATCTAAGTCAAGTTGTTTTCAAAGTTCAACTCAATCCTTCCCAAATCAAGTCTAAATCCTACTTTAAAATTCAATTTTTTTTTTTAAATTAAAATCAATTTCAAATCCTCAAATTCAATTTCAAATCTTCCATTCAAAGTTCAAATCAAACCTTTTTTAGCTAAACTTTTCAAAACCTCAAAGTGTCTATTTTCTTGTCCGAACTACGACTACCCTAATTCCCAACAAAGGGATACATAGGCAACTCTCATGGGTGCGGTCACAACCTTTTTTCAAATTTCCAATGTTACAAGCTTTTTCAAATCTCCCATTTCACAATCTTTTTTAAATTTTAAATTTTCACAATTTTTTTCAAATTTTCAATTCCATAATCTTTTTCAAGCTTCAAATCCTCTTTTCAAATCTATTTTTAAAAATCAAATCATTTTCTTACACTTGCATGTCATGCATCATATCAAATTTCTTTATAAAATTCTTCTCGTAGTGGATATAATTGGACAATGGATAATCGAATATTCTAATTAAGTGAACCTTGGGTGAATAAACATGTAGGTACCACAAGGGTGGAATAAGGTGATAGCCTAGCACATCTTCCTATATGTAACCAACCTCCGAATCTAGAATCACTGCTTTTAAAGACAACAAATGGAGTTATTTTCAAAAAGGGATTAAATCTTTCTAAAGGTTGTTAAATAACTTGTTTTCTAAAAAACTCTTTCTTGAGAAAGTTTTTCAAAAGCTTTTCAAAAAACCAAAGTTTAATCTTTGGATTGCACTTAGTTTTAGGTGACCTAACTCACCTTAAGAAAGTTAGGTGGCAACTCCAAATCTTTTTCCAAAAGCCCTTAATCAAATCAATTTCTAGTTAACCCCAAGGGTTATCGTAGATGGCTAAGTGGAACTACTCCCCACTTAGAGGTCATGGGATTGATTCTTGAGGCCACCCGCCCAAGGCATAGGCCTTGCATCTTAAACAAACCACGGGGTTAGCGGGGTATTGCATGGGCCCTGGGTGGTTTACCGGTCAACTACACCGGGGGTTGACCGTGGCGATAATCCGGGCGGGTTCCCCCGTCAGCAAAAAAAAATCAATTTCTAGTTCAAATCTAGTCGCACTCATCCTTCTAGGAGGATGAGTTCTAACGAGAGAGTATCCAATTGTTCTGCTCAGATGTACCCTTCTCTTAGGAGCATTCCTGGTGGTGGTCGCTGTAGTGGGAAAGGAACTAGGGTCAGAGGTAGGGGTCCCATGGGTGGTCGTCATCCTCTTTTCGTTAGGGGTGGCAGAGATATTGGAGGGAGGGGCTTTAATGGTAGAAGGGGTTTTGTAGCCTCTAAATTACTAGGGAAGTCTCTAATAGTTGCTAGTTAGTTGCTAAAACTAAGGAGGAATATCAGTGGATTGTTAAGGGCTAGAGTTGTATCACTAGTGCAGTGGGTGTGACCCTTTATGAGGATCATTAGACAAAAAGAAGGTAGAGAATATCTTTCACGCATGTGTTGAGATAAATGCTAGGAATGATATGCCTTAAAAGTTTAATTTGACTTGTTGACATGGTACTGTGGAAATAGAGGTGGACTATCAGTGGAGCCTCCTAAGGGTAGTCATTGTAAAGTGTTCAGGCATAGCGAGATTGGATGTGTCAACCTGGCTATAGCTAATGTCTTATTCTAGGCCTCAATAAATGCATGCAATGTATCCTCTAAAGGATTTTTAGAAGAAGATGATGCATGATATGGTGGTGTAGATTAAGTCCTAGGTGGCTGTGGTTGTGCATTATGTTGTGGATCAATTTTCCAACTAAAAATTGGGTGGTTCCTCCAACTAGGATTACATGTATCTGAGAAAGGTGTAAAAGGTTTCTCATACATACCAAGGGCCTTACAATGTTCCTCATACACTCCCCTCATCTCAACAAATATAGGGCAATCTCGAGCTTGGTGATCTACTTCATGACAAACAAAACACTATCTTTAGGACTCATTATGGGAAAGGGCATGTGCAACTATTGTATTCTTCATTTTCAAGGCCTCTAATTGCCTAGTCAAGCTCTCTTATCGGGCTTTCAGGTTATTTTCACGCCCTGATTTTTCACACTTGAGGAAACATAAGTGATAAAAACTCGATACTCTCTCATTAGAACTCATCCTCCTAGAAGGACGAGTGCGACTAGGTTTAAACTAGAAATTAATTTGAATAAGGGCTTTTGGAGAAAGGTTTGGGGTCGCCATCTAACTTTGTTAAGGTAAGTTAGGTCACCTAAAACTAAGTACAATCCAAAGATTAAACTTAGGATTTTTTAAAATATTTTGGAAAACTTCTTCAATAGAGGGTTTTTAGATAAAAAAAATAAGTTGTTTGGCAACCTTTGGAAAGATTTAAGCCCTTTTTAAAAAATGACTCCGGTTTTGGTTTTCGAAACTAGTGATTCTAGGTTTGAAGATTAGTTACGTATAGGGAAGATGCACTAAGCTACCACCGTACCCACCCTTGTAGTACCTATATGTCTATTCACCCTACGTTCACTCATTTAGAATCACCAATTAACTAATCTGTAATACTATCCACTTTGAAAAGAATTATATGATGCTTGATATGTAAGTACAAGAAAAAATATTTGATTTTGAAAATAGATTTGAAGAAAGGATTCAAAGTTTGAAAGAGGATGTAAGAATTGAAAACTTGAAAAAGCTTGTGGAATTAAAATTTTGAAAAAGGTTGTGACCGCACCTATGAGGGTTGCCTACATATCCCTTTGTTAGGAATCAAGTCAGTCATAGTTCAGACTTAAGGTCCGATTAAAAATAGACACTTTGGGGTCTTGTTTGATTTCAAAAGACACTTTAAGGCCTTTGAAAAGAGTTTGATTTAAACTTTGATTGAAGGATTTGAAATCACACTTGGAGTTGAAGTTGATTTTGATTTGAAAATATTGAATAACTTTGAAGTCATCTTGACTTGAATTGGAGTTTGAAAGCCATTTTGATTTGGACTTGAGTTTTAGAAAAGACCCGAAACTTCCAAATTTAAAGTTTGGGGTTGAACTTCGACTTTGAAATCCAGGGACTTACGTAGCCTAGGGTTGAAACATGCATTTGAAATAGAAATGTTTGATTTTAGAAAGTTAAATTTTAGAAAAGTTCCAAATTAGGAAAGACTCATTTTAGGAAAATTTCATTTTAGGAAAGAGTTGATTTTGAAAAGATTTGAATTTGGAAAAATTTGAAATTAGAAATATTTAAACATTGAAAGATTTGAAATTTGAAAAGATTTGAAAGTTTGAAATTTGGAAAGTTGGAATTTGGAAAGGTTTGGAATTAAAGAAAAATTAGAATTAGGAAAGATTTGATTTTATTTTCAAAAATAGATGATTTGATTTTGTTTGCAAAATTCGAGGATTTGATTTGATTTGATTTCTTAAATTGGAATATTATTTGACATGGAGTTGAAAAGGTTGAGTTTTGAAAATCTTGGATTTGGAAATCAATAATTTGGTAGAAAAAGGGTTTTGAAAATCTATAATTTGAGGCAAAATAGAAATTCATGATTTCAAAAAAGGAATTAGGGTTTCCTAATCATAGATTCTAGGGTTTTGACTTGGACTCCAAGAAAAAGAGTTTTTGAAAGTAAATCTTTGAAAAGAGTTTTTAGAAAGTAGATTTGGCAATAATGGGTGTGGTGCTAGGGGGTTAGTTGAGAGCTTCACCCTCTAGGATTCATTTTCGTTTTCTCTTTCTAGAATTTATTATGATTTCTTTGGAGAAGATGGAGGGTGAGGATGGAGACCATCTTAGATAGATGGGGGATATTGCTGCAGTGGTGAGGATGGTTCACCTCTGTTAGGCAATGGTGCAAGCATTTAAGACCCTCTTAATGGCTCTCTTGAGAGATTCCTGAAGCTAAGAGCTGGGTCACAAGGGATTCACGTTGATAATTCTATAACGGAGGTTGGGCGAGGTCAAGCCATTGTTCAAGGTGCTGTTGCTCGTAGAATCTCTGAGTTGAACTTTGATTTGAAGTTTTTGAAGATGAAAAGAAATGAGTACAAATCTGAAAATGAAGACTTAAGGCTATGGTATCTAAGTTATGCAATACCCCAAGTGAAAAGCTTGGGTCAAGTATGGCTTCAAAGATGCATGATGTCAAGGCTTGTTTCAACACTCCCATTGCTAGCTTTGGAGGTCCACTCGTGCACAAATGGTGAAAAATCTCCAGGTAGTAACTTTTCATCCAAAAGCTGGGTAGATAAGGTTGAGAGGGAAGAGGAAACTTATGTGGTGAGTTCTCCCCATGAAGCAACTGCAAATTCGGTGTCCAAACCTCAGCTTGTGGAGAAGATGGGTACAGTTCATGTAGAGAAGGTTAGAGCAAAGGAGGAAACTAATGTGGTGATTGCTCCCCTTGTAGCAGCTGCAAATTTGGTGTCCAAACCTCAACTTGTGAAGAAGATGGGTATTGTTCACGCACTTGGTGGAGAGACTGCATATACAAAGGTGATGGGGATGGGGATGGGTCTTGTCTCCACTACTTTAGGTTTGGGAAATGGGGTGCAGCATGCTTGCATGGGTGAAGAGAGTGTCAATGCAAAGGGGATGGAGATAAGTCTTGTGTCCACTACTTTAGGTATGGGAAATGGAATGCAACATGCTTACTTGGGTGAAGAAAAAGCTGGAGACAATTCTGCTGTGGTAGAATTTGCAGTCAACCAAGCATGGAGGCAGCATAGGAAGGGCACGGTCAACAAACCTGGTGAAAAGCAAAGTGGTCCCAATGGTCCAAATAAGTGGGTTTCCATTTTAAAGTCAAAGAAAGGCTCTTTTAGGAATCTTGAATATTTCAAACCTGAAATGGAAAATAATAGAGTTAAAGTTAAACCCCCTTCGGATGTGGCTACCCAGGGTGCTGAGTTGTGGGAAAATACTCTAGTTGGGTACTTTTTGCAAAATAAACTACCCTTTAATTTAGTCAACAACATTGCCAAGAAATTATGGGATAAACATGGGTTGGACAAATTATTGACCACTGATAATGGATTCTATTATTTTAAGTTTTCATCACCTATGGGTTGTGAATGGGTCATTGAGAATGGACCATGACACTTTGTTGGGCGTCCTATATGCCTAAGGAAATGGCAACTCCACATGAACCTCAATAAGGATAGCTGTAAATCAGTCCCCATTGTGGTTAATTTCTATAATGTTCCTTTGGAATTATGGACTGCAAAAGGTCTAAGTTATGTGGCTAGTGCAGTGGGGAAACCCCTATATCCTGATAACTTGAGTGAAGAATTAAAGAGAATAAACTTTGCTAGAATTTGTGTGGAAGTTAATGCTGAATCTAAACTTTTAGATTCCTTTAATCTAGACGTGGAAGGTAGAGGAGTTTTTGAAATAGCTGTTGAGTACAACTGGGTTCCAAAGATTTGTGAAGTTTGCAAAGAATTTGGGCATGTAGTGAGCAAGTGCAAAAAGGTGATTAAACAAGATTGGCAAGTTAAAAAGAATTCAATAATAGAGATTGCAAATGAAGAGGGCTGGACAGAAGTTAAGGGCAAATGGAAGGAGATAATTATTGATGAGGATACTACAAGTGCTCCAAGGTTAGCTGATCCAAGCGGTGTTGGGCAATTAGAGGAGATGCTTTATAATACTCCGAGGGCAAAAGATGTCACTCCAAGTGGTGGTTGCAGAGGTGATCAATTAGTAGCCATGAAACCAGCCAATCTAATGATGAAACCTGTTGCTGAGGTTATAACTCTCAATAGATTTCAACAAGTGGACAAGGTGGAAGATATTGAAGACATGAAAACAAGTGGAGATGGTCAGTCAAATTTGATGGCAACTCTTTATGCAAATCCTCTAAGAGACAAGGTGGCAATAGTTGATGAAGTTGATTGGAAGAAACAAAAGAATAAGAGAAAGAATGAGAAGAAAAGAAGACGAGCTCAGCTAGTAGCTCTAAGGGGTGCACCTCTTTTTCTAAGTAATTAATGTTGTTTGCTTGCTGGAATGTGAAAGGTCTCAATGACCTCTCCAAGCAGAGAGAAATCAAAGATTTTGTTAGGAGCCACAACAAAATAGGCTAGCAGGTATTGGTGTTGACTTGGGTCAAAATCAGTCCCCATTTGGGTTAATTTCTATAATGTTCCTTTAGAATTGTGGACAACAAAAGGCCTAAGTTATGTGGCTAGTACAGTAGGGAAACCCCTATATTCGGATAACTTGACTGAAGAGTTAAAGAGAATAAACTTTGCTAGAATTTGTGTGGAAGTTAATGCTAAATCTAAACTTCCAAATTCCTTTGATTTGGAGGTGGAAGGTAGAGGTGTCATTGAAATAGCTGTTGAGTACAATTGGGTTCCAAAGATTTGTGAAGTTTGCAAAGAATTTGGGCATGTAGTGAGCAAGTGCAAAAAGGTGATTAAACAAGAATGGCAAGTTAAAAAGAATTCAATAATAGAGATTGCAAATGAAGAGAGCTGGACAGAAGTAAGCGCAAAAGGAAGGAGATTACTATTGATGAAGATACTACAAGTGCTCCAAGTTTAGTTGGTCCAAGTGTTTGGCAATTAGAGGAGATGCTTTCTACTACTTCGAGGGCAACAAATGCCATTCCAAGTGGTGCTTACAGAGGTGATCAATTAGTCACCATACAATCAGCCAATCTGATGATGAAACCTGTTGTTAAGGTCATAACTCTCAATAGATTTCAACAATTGGACAAGATGGAAGATATTTAAGACATGGAAACTAGTGGGGATGGTCAGTCAAATTTGATGGCAACTCCTGTTGCAAATCCCCTAAGAGACAAGGCAGCGGTAGTGGATCAAGTTGATAGGAAGATACAAAAGAATAAGAGGAAGAATGAGAAGAAAGGAAGACAGAGCTCAGCTAGTAGCTCTAAGGGGAGCACCTCTTTTTCTAAGTAATTAATGTCATTTGCTTGCTGGAATGTGAGAGGTCTCAATGACCTCTTCAAGTAGAGAGAAATCAAAGAATTTATTAGGTGCCACAACATTTTGTGTTTTGGTTTTGTAGAAACTAGAGTCAAGTTGGAGAATAGGGATTCAATCTATTGTGGGCTGATGAAGAATTGGGATTTCATCCATAATTATAACACTAATGGGGATAGTAGAATTTGGGTTGAGTGGAATTCGAATTTTGTGAAATTGGATGCTCTAAGCATGACTAACCAAATTATTCATTGTAAGAACTTTCTTATTGAGCAGAAGATCCATTGCTACATTTCTTTCGCTTATGGTTTACACACTGTAACACTTAGAAGGCAGCTTTGGAGGGATCTTGAGCAACATGCAAATCTGGTCTGTAATGAACCTTGGCTTGTCTTGGGTGATTTTAATGCTATAAGATCTCCTTTTGAGAGAAGGGGGGGAAGCACTGATTGGCCTGGTTTCATGAACGAATTTAGTGAGTGTCTTGTGGAGGTTGAGCTAGATAATCTTCGATATGGGGGTTTCCATTTTACTTGGAACAGTGGATGTACTAAGAATTACATCCTAAGAAAAATTGATAGAGCTCTTGTTTGCAGCTGCTGGAACTCTAAATTCAGATTTTCTTCAGCTGAATTCTTTCCTTTTGGGGTTTCAGATCATAGCCCTATTTTGGTTCGGTTGGGGCACCATATGAAGGAAGGTACTAAACCATTTAAGTTCTTTAATTTTTGGGCTGAGTAGGAGTTTTTTCCTACAATACAGCAAGCTTGGAATATTGTTGTTGATGGGTACCCAATGTACCGAGTTTGCAAGAAGCTGAAGATGGTGAAATCTAGTTAGAAGGTACTAAATAAGAAGAAATGTTATGATATTTCATAGCGAGTTAATGAAGCTAGAGAGGAGTTGCTTAACCTTTAAAGATAGTTAGAGACAAATGGTGGGGATCCTGGGCTCTTGGCCAAGGAGAAAGAGAGCCTTTCCAGACTAAATGCTTTGAATAACCAAGAGGAGAGCTTTGTCAAGCAAAAGAGCAGAATTCTGTGGCTGAATGAAGGGGATCAAAACACCAATTTTTTCTTCAAGTTAGTAAGGAATAGAGCTACTAGGAATAAAATCTCCTCCATAAAGAAGGAAGACAGTACTGTAGTGGAAGATATTAAAGAGGTCAAAGAGGAATTTGTAAAGTACTTCCAGAACTTGTTGGGCAAGGAAAATGATGTGAAGTATCCAGGGAAACAAGAACTTCAGCAATATATTAGTAAAGTGATTTCTAAAGAAGCTGCTGCAAATATGGACAAGAATGTCACGGAAGATGAGATTAAGCAAGTGCTCTTTAACTTAAATCCACACAAGGCCCCTGGTCCTGATGGTTTCAATGGTTTTTTCTTTAAGAAAGCGTGGCCTATAGTTGGAAAGGAGGTGGTTGTTGCCATTAAATCATTCTTTGATTCTAGTTGTTTGCTAAAGGAAGTCAATGCTACCATTGTAGCCTTAATCCCCAAAGTTCCTAATCCCACAACCTTAAAGGACTATCGACCTATCTCTTGTTGCAATACTCTGTGAAATGCATTACTAAGATTATTGCGGATAGAATTAAGAGTTTGTTGCCTCTGGTTATTGATGAAGCCCAATCAGCTTTTATTCAAGGAAGGAAGATTAGTGATAACATCTTACTTGCTCAAGAACTTATGAGACGCTATCATAAGAACACCAAGTTGGATAAATGTGCTGTGAAGGTAGATCTTATGAAGGCCTATGACTCAGTCAGATGGGAATTCGTGTTGGATGTTTTGGAGCTTATGGAATTTCCAGAGAAGCTAAGGAATTGGATACATGTCTGCATCTCTACTCCTATGTACTCAATCAGCCTTAATGGTGCCTTGGAGGGTTTCTTTCCTGGACCTAAAGGCCTAAGGCAAGGTGATCCTTTATTCCCTTACTTATTTGTAATTTGTATGAATGTCCTATTTCAAATTATTCAGCAGCAAGTAAAGAGGAACCCCAATTTTCAGTTTCATTGGAGATGCAAGAAAACTAGCTTCACTCACCTTTGCTTTGCTGATGACTTGATGCTTTATTGCAAGGGTGAGATTGCTTCTGCTAGGATTTTAAAGGAGGCTTTGGATATATTTTCTGAATTCTCAGGTCTTATTCCAAATTGTGCCAAGAGTAATATATTTCTCACTGGTTTGGATGATCAAGGGAGAGAGCAATTCTTAAATCTCTTCAAGTTCCAGCCAGGTGCACTTCCAATTCAATGCTTAGGGGTTCCCCTGATTTCTTCTAAGCTAAAACCTGAAGATTGCAATTACTTGGTTGATAGAACTGTGAGTAAGGCCAAGTCTTGGACTGGTAAGTTCCTCTCTTATGCTGACAGGTTGCAGCTCATTAAATCAGTCTTATTTAACATGCAAAGCTACTGGTGTGCCCATTTCATTATGCCTAAGAAAGTTTTGAAGAAAATTGATCAATGCTTTAGAGCTTTTCTTTGAAAAGGGTCTGATTTAAAGAGTACTAGAGCTAAGGTTAATTGGGAAGAGGTTACTAAACCAAATGACAAAGGTGGTCTAGGCATAAAGAAGTTGGTGGATTGGAACCAAGCTAATATCACTAGATACATCTACTTTTTGTGCCAATCTTCTACAACTTCTTGTTAGGTGAAGTGGGTCAGAGCTAACCTTCTAGTTAGAAGTCAATTCTGGGTGGCTAAGGTTCCTTGGGATTGCTCTTGGACTTGGAGGAAAATTCTACACTTAAGAGATTTCATTAGGCCTTTGATCAAGTACAAAATTGGGGAAGGCTCATAGGTTTCCCTTTGGTATGATAACTGGCTGCCAATGGGGCCTATACATCAAAGAATGGGGGATAGGGTGGTCTATGATTCTGGGCTAAGTAAAGAAGCAAAAGTTAACACTATTATTAGAGACAACCAGTGGCATTGGCCTCTAGCAAATTCCGTAGAGTTGATGGAGCTCAAGAGGTGTATGTCATGTATTCCACTTCCTAATAGTTCTTGTACTGATCAAGCTATGTGGATTCTAGAAAAAAAAAATCACCAGTTTTCAATTAGATCAACTTGGCAAAGTATTAGAAGTCATAGTCCTCAAGTGGAGTGGGCTGAAGTTGCTTGGTTTAGGAAGGCTATTCCTAGATATAGCTTCATCTTTTGGCTTGCTATTCGAGAAAGATTAGCCACCCAAGACAAACTTGCTGCCTATGGTATGTTAAATGACGTGTTGTGTGTTTTGTAGAGATAAAATTGAAGACCACAACCATCTCTTCTTGCAATGTTCGATCACCAACAGATTGTGGGTGCTTGAGTAATGAGTGGCAAGGGATTGTATCTTGGGCTTGTACCTTGAAGGGGAAAGCTTTGAAGAATATTCTATGCAAGTTAATGCTCTCCACCACTATTTATTTCCTTTGGAGAGAAAGGAATGATAGATTAATGGCTAACAAGTGTAGGGACATGAAGGCAGTGCTCAATGACATAGTCTTTCAAGTTCGTAGTAGGATGGCTAGCTTGAGAGGCTTTCGTGGAACGACACCAAATAGGGACCTCCAGCAGATATGGCGGATTCCCGATGATATTTTCAAGAACTAAGGGCAACTATTTTTGTTATTTGTTTAGTTCTTATAGTTGTTGAGCTAAGTTAGCTTGTTTTGTGTACTTTTCTTAGCTAGTGCTAGTTGGGTTCTTTAGTTTGTTTGGATGGTTATCTTTCTTGATTATCATTATCCTTTGGCCTGGGGTATGCCTCTTGTATTTGTACTTGATCTTTCGATCTTTTTTTGTCTTTATATATTCTTTCTTACTTAGCCAAAAAAAAAAAGGAACTCATTAAGAAATCATTCACCATCTTTGAGAAAATTGGGAGTCATTCTCCTTATTGACAAAACCCAATGTCGACAGTATACCCAATGGGCAATATTGCAGCAGAGAATCAAACCAACAAGAACAAGAGCATAATCTGAACATAACCATGAACCTTAACCTTTCTATAGACAAAGCAAGACTGGCTCCATGAAAAGAATTAGTTCCAAGGTTATTCTGAGACAAGAGAAAGTTTAATAACAGTTGGAGAATGACAAACAAAGAGTTTCATCAATGTAAAGAACGATTACATGAATAAAAAATGAACAAAATATTACTATTATTCGAACGAGTCCATCCTTAGTCTCACTACGGAACTTAGTTCTCCATCGATCGAAGGCAAAATCTTCTATCCAAGGGGCAACAAACCAACAAACACCTTGAATCCCCCCCCTTTGATATCGTTGACCTGCTTTTGAATCCTCTTTTTTCCAGCCAATCCGCTCTAGAAAGAAAATCAAATCTCAAAACCGCAGAATCAATTTTCCAGATTTCCATATTTAGATTTCGGGCCATCATTCGCCTAGCAGACGTTTGAATTTGAAAATTCCTATTTGAGGAAGAGTTTTAGCCCTTTGAGTTAGCTTTCCAGTGCAACTTGAATCACCTCAAAACAATGTCGAATGAGAGAGATATGGTAAACATACTGAGGGTTGCACAGACAGATTTTTAGTTCAGGATTTTATTTACTTTTTCACCTCGATGAATTTATTCAACTCTTCTATGTCTTCTAGGTCTTCTTATTGGGGTTGGATCAAGCCCAATGGAGTTAAAGTCCATCTATTGGGCCTTGGATGAAAGAATGCGGCCTTTGGTTGTCTGTTCTCTTTTCTTTATTCATGCTAAAGGTTGGGCATAGCTCTTCCTAGCTTCATTCCTACAATAAAGATCATTAAAAATCAATTAAGATTGGGCATTTAACAAAGTAAAGCTCAAGTAAGAAAAATATGACTAAAATGTCCAAATAATGCTTATTACTTAGCAATTCAACGGGAAGAAGTAGAGTTCAAAGTGCATTTTCATGCACTCATTAGCTTGTCGAGGATTTGCTTGCGGGTCGAATCCAGCCATTGCAACCATGGGCTCTGGTACTAGAAAAGGAGTGAGGATGATGCAAAAATGAGGAAAGTGGGGTAAGATCTCAGTGGTCAGGCTCACATTGGTTTGCTGAGGCTGAACCGTGAGGAATTTTTTGGGCAATTTTTGCCTCATGGAGATCCCGAGAAGATTTAATCCTCTGATTTTGACCTGAACGGAAGCTCCTTTTTGGATAAAGATTTCTTGAGGGTAATCGTCTACTTGCCCGTGAGTCTTCTCGGCTCTGTTAGGATCCCATTCTTCTCTTTCGACCCGAACTATCATTTGCAATTTGCCTGCCACTGCATTCAGCATTGTAAAGATGTCACCTACTTTGGTCTCTACTTTCCTTGCTTCAATGGCCCTGTCAGGGGGTGGGATAGCTAAAGCTGCCACTGACTCAATGTCTTCTTGCATTGGCCTCTTCCCTCGGCTTATAGCGATTTTTTCGCTTTCCATGTCGTATGTGCTTCTGTTTTTATAAGAGGTGCCTTCTATGGTACTAGTATTAATCCATGGGGAAATGAAGGGGGAAAGAGTAAAAGAAAAGCAAGACACAAATTGCAAGTTAGTGCTTGGATTGAGAAAGTTTTTTATGCGATGCATGTCTTAGGGATGCCCCTACTTTCTGAGGGGGCTAATCATGATGATTTGGTTCATTAGTTGGAGATAGGGTTAACCCCTATATGCAATACTGTACATGTGACCTGTTCATTCATTCATTCAAACATCCATTTATTGAAGCAAGTAAAAATGACGATTTTATTACATTTGAATTTCTTTTGTACATAGATTTGAAATACATTAAAAAAGAGGCAGAGGGAACATTTTCCATAGGACTTTTCACATATTCCCTACACATTGGATTTTTAAACTACTCTTGAGTCTTTGGATTCGCCTTCTTTTTGCTTTGGATGTTGGCCAATGAGGGACCCTTCTTCTTGGTTGCCTCTTGTCTTCTTGGCAATCCTATCTCCATGAACCGAGAAGGATTGGGGCCCTTCCTTGAAAGATGCCATTCGCATACATGTTATGAGCCCTTAAGGTTGTTTGGAACCCTTAGGAGTTTTTGTAAGCTTTGAATATGTGAGATTGACTTGTTTCCATTCTCTAGGGGTTGATCATGTGCATGAAAATGTAGTGACTTGAGTTATTTTGGAACTCTTGCAAGTAAGTGCATGAATAGCATATTAGCAAGAAATTAACAGTTTAAATGGACAAAAAATAAAAAAAGTAAAGTAGTTGCCCTTTCCTCCTTGGTTTTGAAATTAACGCGTGTCTTAAATTTGGCAGAAGTTCAACTAAGCATGGGGTGCTACATGAGCATGAGTTTGGGATTACTAATGCTTCCTAAAAAGCTTAGTTCCCGAACCTTCAAACCTTTGGCATCCACCCCCAAGAGGGTGAACCCCATCTTTGGTTGGTGGTTCGAGAGGAGAAACTATCAAGAGGTCATAGGCTAAGAAACTAATACAGCATTCACCCATAACCAATATACTGTTCCCCCTTCTAACTAGAACAGTAATAACCATGTAGAATGCAAATATGAATGCATATGATTGTGTGTGCACCAAGTGTATGTGAAATTTTTAAAAATGGAAGAAAGAACCCAACAACACACATCCATCATGTCATACATGCATTCATCGCAGTTAAAGCATTCACATAGCATAAAGTAAATATGAACAAGGATTCACCTATAAAAGAAATACAAAGAGTTAATACTTTTTGAAAAACTTAATGCAAGATAGAAATAAATGATCAATACAAGAGCATGAATATTGAAATCAATGCAAGAGCATGCGTTATAGAATGAATGTAAGTGATGACACTTGCTTGAAAACTTTGAATAGTTTTGGAAACTTTGAAAATAATGTTTGATTTTTATGAACTTATACCTTTTGAAAACTTTTGAACATTTAACTTGAAAATTTGAAAAGTGGATAAAATTAGACAAAGTAACTGGAGATTCTGGATGAGTGAAGAGTGAAGAGACATAACGATAGTCTAACCCTCTAAGTTGTCCCTAGTGGAGTCACCAGCTATCATGCCCCGATTTTTAACCAAGCCCTCTAGGTTGAGGAAAAGCACTGTACTCTCTCTATTAGAACTTATCCTTCTAGAAGGACAAGTGCGATAGGGGTTTGAACTTGAAGACTTAATTTAATTTAAGGGCTTTTTGGAAAAATGGGAAGTCGCTACCTAAAATAATTAAAGATGTGTTAGGTCACCTAAAACTAAGTGTAATTCGAAGACTAAACTTAGATTTTTCAAAAAAGTTTTGAAATGTTATTCTTAAGAAGGTTTTTGAAAAAGAAATCTTAGTAACCTTTTAAAAACCCTTTTGAAAACGTGACTCTGATTTTGGTCTTTGAAATAGAGATCTATGGTCTGGGGGTTGTTTACGTATAGGGAAGATATTCTAAGATCATCATCGTACCCCGCCCTTTCAATACCTATATGTCTAATCACCCTTAATTCACTCACTTTAATTACCGATTACTAATAGTTCACTTATATCCACTTTAGAGCTTTGAAGACGGGGTTTGGTCAGCACTTTTTGGATGAATGATGCATGATATATGTTTTTGGAAGGATATTTGAAAATAGAAAAGTTTTGAAGTGTGACTTGAAATAGAAATTTTGATTGAGAGAGCGTTTTGAAAATAGACATTTGACTTGGAAAAAGGATTATAACCGCACCATTTTAGGTTGCCTACATATCTCATTTAGCAAGAATCGGCTCATTCGTAGTTCGGGCAAAGGCCCAATTGAAAAAGGACTTGTGGGAGTCTTAGAAGGCTTTGAGACTTTAGATTCAAGAGTTTTGAATTAAAATAAAACTTGAGGATTTGAAAATGTTTTCGGACATAGAACTTGAGAGGTCTTTGGAAAGTATTGAAACAACTCAAGAGAGTTTGGAAAATACTTTTGAAATAGAACTTGGGAAAATTTTGAAGCGTTTTGAAAGTAACTCAAGGGAGTTTTTCAAATATTTTTGGAACACCTTAATAAAGGTATATTGATGTATCATTACCCTTAAGAGATTAGTTATTGAATGCTAAACTCCTTCAGGGCTTATGAATTTTTAAAATACTTTTTGAAGGAGGGGATAGAAACTCCCCTTAGGATTTAGAGATCTTTGGGGTTTTGGAACCCTTGTATGAATATCTCACTTGAACTTGAATAACCCCAACCATAGGTGGCTTAGGGTTGCTTCAAGCATGTGGTATTTAAAAGTTGGTTTTGAAAAAGGCTTTGGAAAACACTTACGGTTTGAAAAGCCCTAATGTGAACCATATAGGTTTCACTCGATGTATCACCTCCTTTTGGAGACCCTAACCATGGAATGGTTAATATCACCTTAGGATTGTGAGCTTCTAAAAATATTTTAAAAATAGTTTTGAGAAATGATAGGTGTATAACCACCTTAAATTGACAATAGGTTGAGAAAGGTTATGGAGTTTTCAAAAGACTTTTGTTATGGTTTGAGAACTCAAGGGAGAAGGATAAGGCTTTTGAAGGCATGCTATGAAAATCCCTTTTTTTATTTGAAATGTGATTTTAGTGGTCTTGAGATTGGAGCCTTGAAGTTTACTAACCTTGGGTTAGGTTAACCTAGGGTTGGACAACTAGGATAAGGTTGGACTAGGTTTGAATTGACCTAAGGTTAACTAACTAAAGTTAGGTTGACCAAGGTTTAACTAACTAGGGTTAGGTTAAGGTAACCTAGGGTTAACTAACTAGGGATAGGTTAACCTAGGGTTTGGTTGACCTAGGGCTAAGTAACTTGGATTAAGTTAACCTAAGATTGGACAACTAGGGTCAAGTTAACCTAGGGTTTTGAAAGGTGGTTTTGGAGAGTGGTTTTGAACTACGGTTTGGACCTAGTGGTTTTGAACTTGGGTATTTTGAAAACCATTTTATGAAAACCACTCAAGTGAGTATTGGGTTCATATGGTTGGTATTTGGAAACCACTCAAGAGAGAGTTGCCTTGGAACCATTATAACCACTAACTCAATAGAGTGAAACTTTTGAAAACCAATATTTAAAAGGTAGTTTTGAAAAACTTCTTTCAAAAATAGAAATGGAATTGGAAAACTATTTTTATGCAAGTTAAAGAGAATGAACTTTTTTGAGAACCCTTCTTGAAGAGGGTTGTTTTGAAAACCTCTTTTGGGGATGCAGAAAACTGCTCTAGTGGATTTAGGGTTCTTACGATCATTATAGGGATATCACTCAAGAGAGGGTTTCATGGAGTCCATTCCAACCACACAACTCAAGAGAGTAAAATTGTCATGCCTCGAAACCCGGCCTATACGGATTTAGAGTGCATGATCGGCCAATAGTTTGGCTACCCAAGGCCGCATTACATAAACTGGTTGAATACCTGTGCATTTATAATTTAAAAGATACATAACTGTAAAATTAAACTTTTATAAACGTAAAATAGAATATGTGTCATACATAATAAAACTGTGCCTAATCTCCAAGATATGAACATACCATAAAATGGCCCTATCGAATGCCACCACAATTATAACATTATAATATTACAACATTAGGGTCTAGCTCTTATACATGTTATATATCATAAGGCCCATGGGCCACAATCCAAATATCCTCATTTATGGGCCTCCCTCTAAGGCTTCCCTGTTTGGTCACCTGAAAATATTTTTAGAAAACGTAAGCTAATGCTTAGTGAATAACAATGATGCATGAGCATAAAATACTATGGACTAGCAGTTATAGCCACATATAATCAATAGGTAAATATTTACGCAGATAGAGCATGGGCGTTGTATTAAAACGTCATACTGTTTTGAAACATAATATCATAAAGAAGAGGGGTGACATAAATAACCCATCATAAGCATTTGACATATCTTGATTCTTATTCTAAAACATGTGTTATGACCCGACTAATATTTCTCTTCAATGTATATGACAATAGCTGAACGTTTATACATACATATCGTGTACCTAGAAACATATAAGTGTAACCTTGAAAATGCATAGCTTATACAACCATATTAACATAATTCGTTATTTCTAAAACATAATACCGAGGAAGCAAGAGACATGTTGCAGCATGCTCCCGCAGTACATGACATAGCTTGTCATTAGTATAACATATCATAACTTGTAAGCATACATCTTAACTCATCGTATGGCATTAGACACATCCATATCGTCGTTCTCGAAATGTATAAGGCATAACTTTGAGAACATAGGTATCATAGTGTTATATTAGAACATTATATCGTAAGCTTTCATAACGAAATGTTATAATGTTTCGAACATAGTACCGTAGGAGTGAGACATGACGTATAACATGATTTCGTAAGGCATAACATGACTATCACAAGCATGTCGTGGCATGATATTATGAAGGCATATCATAATATTGTAACGAGGAGAGATATATCAGGGCATTAGTACAGGTGGAAACATACGTAACTCGTCATGAGCATAACTTACCCTATCTTGTAAGCGTACATCTTGGGTCGCCGTATAATATAGGACGCATCAAATATTACCATCCTTAGTAACTTATAAAGCATAGTCTTGGAAACATAGGTAGCATAAGTTTTGCATTGGAACATATCTTCATAAGAGTGAGGCATAACATATAACATGTAACATGATTTTGTAAGGCGTAAAATAACTATCATATTTGTCATTCTAAAGCATAAGTGTGTTACGTCTCTATATCAGGGCTTGGCTCCGTATTAGTGACCTTCAATGTCATGTATAGGGCTTTTTAGGCTAAGATCTTAACCATGTACATTATTGCCCGCTTCGGCGCTTCATGTCACGCATATGCCTACCTCATGGTTTTAAACGCATTGCGACTGTAACACTTCGCCCTGTCTACTCCTTCGGGAGCGCTTGAGCTATCCGAGTACGCAACACAATATTGTCCGTTCTGGCTTGCACGTGCCTATCCCCTTTCAGGCGCTTGGTCTCAGCCACATGGTACACATAAGGCTCTTCAAGCCAACATAGTAACCATGAAGGTCACACATAGGCTCTTTAGGCCAACATAGTAACCATAAAGGTCACGCATAGGCTCTTTAGGCCAACATAGTAACCATGAAGGTCACGTATAGGCTCTTTAGGCCAACATAATAACCATAAAGGTCACATATAGGCTCTTTAGGCCAATCATGAGAGCTAAGCTCAGTTATAGTGACCGTAAAGGTCACACATAGGCTTTTTAAGTCAAACACAAGAGCTAAGCTCAGTTATAGTAACCATAAAGGTTACATCTAGACTTTCAAGCCAAGGGACGTCTTCCAACATGGCGATAAATTATTTCGTGTCCCCTATCGTAGGACCATCGTTGCTAGTTTAAGGTCTTGTGATGAGGACATCAAGGCTATCAAGACTCATGGTCCGGTTCAAGTTCCAATTGGTCCGGTGACGAGGGCACGAGCTAAGAGATTCAAAGAAGAGATGAATAACCTAGTCCAGAGAGTTCTACAACAAGGAGAAAATATGCTCACCAGCGAGAGTGAACAAAGTTTGGTTTTACTACTCAAATTTGATCCGGGAGAGAACCAATCCACCGTACACGTGTAAGGGAGGTCCCAATCAGATGTGGTCATATTTCACTAAGTCATATACGTCCAAGTGGGCTCACAATCTGATGTGGCTTAATTGACTAGCAACAAATCAGATGGAGATTCGAATTTGAAATTTGAATTTGAATTTTTTTGAATTTTCTTGATTTGATTTGGTTTGGTTTTGGAAAGGATTAGATTTGGAAAGGATTAGATTTATATTAATTTGGATCAGATTTGGAATGTGAGCAGATTTGGAAAAATACTAGATTTGGAAGATTGTATTGGCTAGGAAGTAATTAAGGAAAATCTCCAAAGATTAGAATATTCTAGAGATCTTATCATGTAAGCCTATAAAAAGGCTCTTGGTTATCAAATTCAAAATCAATGAATATTTTGTGAGTTTTCTATATTCTTCTTGAGTTTCTTGAAGAACTAATTCGAATTTATCAAGGGATTCCTTGTGGCGTTCAAACCAGACTTATCAAAC
>CM065386.1:40445000-40447500 GCA_033060915.1 Euryodendron excelsum
CAAAGGGATCTAAAGAAAAAATCAAAAACCCTAACATTTCACATATTTGGAGATTTCAACTCCCAACTCTCCAATCCTCCAATATTGAGCTACAAGCTCTCAAATTCAAAGTAATTGGGACTCAAGGAGTCTCCCAAGACAAACCCAATTCATATATATATTCATATATATAAAAACCCAACAAAATCACACAAGATAGATACATATATATATGTAATTGTAGAGAGAGAAATGAAACCTTACCTTCTTCAAGCTTGGTGAGGTCTTTAATGGCTTCAATCTCTTCTTTCAAGCCCTTCCTCCTTCAATCTCCCCTTTCTTCTTCCCCTTTCTCTCTTTCTCCCTCTCTCCACCGATTTTGGTGTGTGTGTGTTTTGTGTGTCATAAGAAAACACACATGAAAAATAATCCCATGTGTCTCACACCTCTAACATAAGTTACAATACAACTTCTCATTGGTCATTTTTTACCCAAAAGAAGAAATAATTAACATTAAATATTACGTATACTAGAAATTCTCATTAATAAATTAAATAGAGATTTGGGATATCACATCCTTCCCCTCTTAAATAAGGGCCAATTTGGTTATTTTCCACCATATCGGGCTAGCAGGCGTCGGTATTTACCTAGGTTTACGAGTGTTTCTATCACTCCGACGGTTGTGACGAGTTAGTTCCTGGAGGCTTCCCTTTTCTTTGATGAACGTGCCACGGCCAAGAGGCGCATTTGCTCTCGTGACACTAGGCAGTTAATGGCAAAACCCGTGTCGACCTGGTGACCAATGGACTACCTGGAATGTCTAGGGGCATTTTGGTCATTAGGCTTCAATTAGGCCTGTCGGGCCTAGGAAGTGACCAATGGACTAGATTGGAGTTTAAAAGCCGGTTTGGGTTTCGATAGTGTTGTGACGTTTTACTGGAGTGATTGATTTGGACTAGAGATTGCCAAGCGGACAAAAATGGGGTCCTTACATTTATTAATTCACCTTAAAAATGTAAATATGCAAGCAAAAGAGAGAATCTCAGGGTTTGGTGGAAATGGTCGTCAACAAGCACAAGGCATATCAACTACTATCTAGACAGGTAGAGGGAAAACCATGCATGCAGCCGCCATTGGTTGTGAAGGACTGGGAAGAGGTGCCACTTTCTATATGTTAGCAAGATGTGGTCTGAATGGATCGACAAGAGGTGGTTTCACAGTAGTTAACAGGGGTGGAAGCACTGCAGGGGGTGGTCTCAATCCATTGCCAAGGTGGGGAAGCAATGCACTGGGAAAGGGTGGAAGCAATGCAAGGGGTGGACGCAAGTGCAAGAGGTGGAAGCAATGCACTGCCAAGTGGTGGCAGCAATGCAATGGATGAAACAAAGGAATGAAACAAATAAGTTTATGTTGGTGTTATTCATGTTATATTAGAACAATGACTTTTGGAAATGCTTTATGTTGTGAACCATTGGATAATTTTTAGGGGAAAGTTGGAGCCATATCACTTCTTTCTGTTAATTTGGAACAATATTAGTTCTTGGTATGCTTTGGGTTATCAAATATTAGGGTTTATGTTAATGATGGGTTTTGATGGTTAATTTTAAAAGGTGATTTGTTGTTGGGCAATGATTGTAGAGGTTTATGTTCTGAGATACGTTCATGCTACCCAGGTTTATGTTATGGAACAAAGGGATCACACAAATATGAGATATGTTGATGTTCATTCTGTGCTAATTATGAAGGGGACTACTTGGATATGTTAATATTCTTGCATGTAAATTTGTTATGTGGGCTTAAAGTTGTGGATTTAACATTTTTGAATAGGTTGTTAGATATCTTGTACTGTTGTTTTACCATGTAGTACTTTGTTGGAGTTGGACTAGGTCCCATTGGAGCTGGTTCAACAAGTTTTGTGTTGTTAATCACAAATGGTGAAGCACAAACCTTCGCCAAACTTCATGCTTGGATATTTTGCAATTTTCATTTGGGGTTTTCAAGGTACCACACAAATTGTCAACCCTACAATGAAGTTGGCAAAAAAAAAATGGGACTAACCTTTACCACACAGTGCATACTCTATTTGGGTAAGGGGAAGACGAAACGGAAGATTATGTCAAGGGGGGTACGAACTAAATATTTGGTTTACTTGCAAGGAAAATAAAATTTCAAGGATGATGTTATAAATGACCTATTATGAGAAAAAATTGTATTCAAAATTATAAAATATAAAATGTCACATGGGACCTGCCATGTGGACAAGATTAAGTGTTGGAATCCAATTTGGGCTACCATTCAATCGTTTGAAATTTGTAAATATCGTGAAAAATTGTAAATCATATTCAAATTACATTTTGGTGGAATCTGGGGAATTTATGCATTCAAGATGCTTTGAAGTGTTGGTTATTCCACAAGCCATGTTCAAAACTGATTGGGTGAGCCTTAAAGGGGTATTAGTGACATAAGTGGATAGTCGCCACTTTGAGATACTTATGGCTGTAGCTAATAGACTTGCCTACAT
>CM065386.1:40465000-40555000 GCA_033060915.1 Euryodendron excelsum
AGTTTTAGTAACTAGTATAACTTTGAGTAGAAATAAAGGTCATTCCATGTGGTAACTTTTAGTAGTCAAACTAGCTTGAGTTAAACTACCACTAACGTTAGAACCATAACCTATTCACAAAAATTCAACGTTCATGACATATATTGTCCACGCACTCTAACTCTATTTGGTGAAGAGGTACAAGGCAAGCACAATGATTTCGAACAGGGTGTTACAAAATAAATATTTGGTTCCCTCGCAAGGAAAAAATATTTCGTCTATGATATCATAAGCATGTAATTGAAGGAACATTTATTGAACTATATTACAAAATTATAAATTTATATGGAAACATGCCAATGTGAGAAGTTTAAGTATTTGAATCCAATTTGGGGTTACCATTCAATCATTTCAAATTTGTAAATTTCATGAGAACTTGTAATAATTCGAATAATTTTTTGATGTAATTTGGGGCATTAATGCATTGAAAATGCTTTCAACCCTTGATGATTCCACAGTTTGTGTACAAAGGTGATGGTGTGAGCCTTGTAAGGTAATTGTGAAAAAATGCACAGTCGCATGTGAGGGATACATATGGCTGTAGCAATGTGGGTTGGGTATTAATTAGAAGCTCATTTATGTCATGCCCCGGATCCTCTTCCCGAGTGTGAGAGATATTAAAAGAGATAAGAAAATAAAATAAGAGCAAAAGAGAAGGAAATAAACAAGATTTTAGGCAAAATATTGTTTTAATACTCAAAACTCTGCATAACTGAGTTTCTACATAGAAACAGTGACTTAGAAATTCAATAACTGTCAAACCACAAGTTATAAAATCATTAAATTTTTTTGAAATGTTCTAAAATGAATATAGTTTTCAACCCAACTTGAGTCACCCTCAAATTCTACATAAAACTCAAGTTATAGCCAAAACAGTGCACATAGGTCAGATTCTGCCCTTCTAGAGGAAAATCCACATAACTCTCTCAGTATTAATCCAAATGAGGCCTAAATATTTCAAAATAAATCTAACCCAATGATCTATCTCCCATCAAAACACTTTTCAAATATATAAAATAGTCAAAAAGTTGTGCGCCTCGAAAGTGGACTATTCTGCATCAGGTTTTTCAGGGAGTTTCAAAAATCAACTTACATAATTCCTACTATCATATTACATCACCAAATGGTTCAAACATCACAAGTATTGCCAGTAACATGAGAGCACAAATATACATTTACATTAATCTTCCATCCCATGTAGAGTTTCAAAGGATGCAAAATTTTCAAAAACTTCAAGTGTACTAGACTAATTATTAATATGGTGGCATGTGCAAGTGAACAAATAAATTATGCATGCATGAATTTGGTAAAATGCACATCACGTTCTTAATATCAATGTTATCACATATGCCCTGTATTCTTTACAACTACACGACTTTGATTTATTCTCAATACTCAAGTATTCATTAAAGTTCATATCGTTTCAAATTCAACAACACGTTATATTCCCTAGTCATCTTACTTAGCCATACATACAGAAACTCATGTACCCAAATTTCGTGCACTTCGTAACATTCATCTCTTTATGAGCTATTAACCCACTTACTTGGCCAAGGTTTAGGTCTTTCGCTATAGGGCTCCACCCTACTCCCTTGTAATTCCTCTCTTTATGAGTTTCAACCCATGGGACAAGCGTTTCCCTTTCATTCCTCTCTTTATGGGTTTCCAACCCATGGGATGAGTGTTTCCCTTTTATTTCACATTCCCAAATTCTTCAATATTTCATACTTTCATTCAATACACTCTCAAACATTGTCCTTACTTCCCACAACCAATATTCATAACACTAGTTAAACATCGAGCAAGACAAAATCACACAAACAATTATCAAACACTTGGTGTGCAATAGTTCAAAACTTGTTCTTTTAACATTGGGGCTTTCTATATTTTCACCTTATATTTCTTCCAACAAACATCACAACACTCCAAACACATAATATACCATCAATTTACAACCACAAATAAGAATCAACTATCCAATCTCATTTTCATATAAACAATAATATAGGGTTTCATAATCAACTCTAATCAAGCACGATTTTTATGAAATTAACATATCTAGATGAAAGGAGCATATCAATAATTAGTAATGGAAGTGAAATCCCTACCTCAAGGGTTGAAGAAAAACACTCTAAATGTGAAAACTCACCAAAATGAATATTTGAAACCATAGCTTCGTAGCCCTCATCGAGTAGAACAATATTAATTCTTGAACTTTCAATCAAATCTCATTTTTTGAAGCTCAAATCTAAGAGAGAAGGTGAAGAAAATGGAATGAGGGAGGGAGGGAGTGTCTTGTGGGTGACAGAAAAAAGAGAAATTAGATTTATATTTTGTTATATTGCCTTGTCTTATATATTTGAGAGGGAAAATACCATTTTACCCTTCTCACAGTCCACAAAGCTAAATTAGGCAAAAAAAAACTTTCAAAATGCATAAAATTAAATAAAAAACATTTTATTATCAAATCTAACATTATTTGAAGTCCAAAAGCATGTCCCAATCCCAACACACCAATGGTAGTTACACAATCCAGCAATTACTCAGTTTCTCAATTTGTTGCCAAAAATGCCCAAATAATTACATCATGAACATTATATTAATATTAACATGCCACATAATTTATAATAATTAAAACATGTCATCTATATATAAAAATTAAATGTAACATATAATATGCAAATATTCATAGTCACTTAGTTAAAATTTTATTTATATTTATTATTTATTATTTATTTTATTTTGGGTCACTAGAATTTAAGTGCCAAATAAGGTCATTTCATGAGGTAAGTATAGTTTTATATAATGGTGATTGAAGCCAAATTTATTGGCAAGTAGACATACCACTGATGATGTCCAATATACATCAATTTTAATATAATCCAAGGCTTGTCGAAATATTTTCAAAATCTTCATCTCTTGAAAATGACGGTACCCTGGTGGTACAGTGTTGCATATGCTTTTGTAAAAATTCATAGAGCCTTAAAAAAAGGGTAATTACACTTTACTCTCTAGTGGTTTGAGCCAAAATTAGATGACTCCCTTGTAGTTTAAAAGTGATGAATAAAAACCGTTAGATTTAACGAAAATTTTGTCATAGAGATATTTTGTCATTCATCTCCAAATTAGAATATTAAAAATATGATTTGGCCCTTTTATGCCAAAATAAAATATTGTCTTTTGAGGGATTTTTTTTTTTGTTATTTCACCAAATCATGTTTTTAATGTTCTGGTTTAGAAATATAAAATGATAAAAATACCCCAATGATAAAATTTTCTTTAAATCCAACGATTTCCTTCTATTTTGCAGTTAAGTCCAAACCACGAGGGGGTTATGTGTTCACTTTTAAACCATAGGAGGGTCATCTGATTTTGATTCAAATCATAAGGATTTAAAGTGTAATTACTCCAAAAAGAACAATAATTGCAATGGCTAATTTATGAATGTTAACCATTAAAAGTGCATTTGTCAAAAGTATTGGCAAACACGTAAAATGTTATATGCAATGTTGAAGGCTCAATTATTATTCGAAATGCAAGTTTGAATTTCATGTATAATTATAAAGGTTAAAACCTCCGCAGTAATGTGGAAATGATTGATATTATTAATTTTTTGTTGGTCAAGAATATGAGTTGTAGTAGGTCCGAAACAACACTTTCACATGCTAAAAATTAAAATTTTCATTATCCAAAAAAGTACATCAAACAATATAAAATTGATAATGTAAACAAACTAGGTCTGTGACAAATGTGGTACAAATTTAACATGTCTCTGTCATTACACCGTATTCATTTGTTATGGGGTAGAATTTAGTTGGATGGCAATATTTATTGTAACATAAATGTGACCCGTAGTCATATTTTTGGGTAACTAGTATTAGACTAACTAGTCACTCCATCGTTGATGAAGTGACAACTACATTCAATGTTAACTACAGTCAGTGGTAATTACACTATCAAAGGGCGGCCACCACTAATCCTTTCAGCTACCATAACAACTTACCAACTTCAGGATTAAAATGGGTAGCCTAGTGCTAAACTGTGGTAAGCATCATTCCATATGGGCGATTGTATTGCATCGTATTGTCAGCCGAATGCATCTGGCACCGATTTGGACTCAGGCAAGGATGACAAGAGTCTGGTGGTCTGCCACACATTCTTTGACTCTGAAAAAGGAAAAATCCATTCATGGTTCCATCAGTTGGCCAAGCATGGTGAAGCATTCCCCATTCCCCCATGTGTAACTGTTATGGCAGTAGAAGGTTGATCGAGAAACTACTATTCAACCCATGCAAAGTGCAAAATATGATAGACAAAAGGGTAGCACAATTTCAAAACCATAACAAGTGCTAATGTGCAAAATGCAATAGACAAACAATGTAACAACAAGCTATTTCTTTGAAACAAAAAGAAGAAAAGCTAAAACACATTACATTTCCCAGCCTTGAATTGGGAAGTTCTTGTAAGGGTTCACCCAAGGAAGAGGAAGACCCCTAGGATATACAAAAAAACAAAAACAAGCTAAAACAAATTACATTTCGAGCCTTGAACTGGGAAGTTCCTGTAAGGGTTCACCCAAGTAAGAGGAAGACCCTCAAGATCTACAAAAAAATAAAGACATGGCAGGGACACTAGATATGCAAGGACTATCAACCACTGCTTTATAAAAGTAGTAGCTTTAGCGCTCCAGCTTTTCACTCAAGTCTAAGTCTTGACTTGGGCAACCCCATACTTTCTCTGTTAGAGCTCACCCTTCTACAAGGACAACTGCAACGGGGGTTTGATCTTGAAATTGATTTGAATAAGGGCTTTGTGAAAAAATTTTGATAACATAATTAAAGATGTGGTAACATAATTAAAGATGTGCTAGGTCACCTAAAACTAAGTGTAATTCAAAAACTAAACCTAGGTTATTTTTAAAATATTTTTTGAAAATGCCTTCTAGAGAAGATTTTTGTGAACAAGGTTTTTGGCAACCTTTTGAAAAAGTCTAAAGCCCTTTTGAAAATGTGACTCCATGTTGGTCTACGCACTAAAGATCTATGGTCCAAGGTTGATTACGTGTAGGAAAGATATCCTAAGATCATCCCTTTACCTAGCCCGATAATTGGTACCTACTTGTCGATTCATCCTTAATTCACTCACTTATCTCTGGTTATTTAGTATCCACTTATGTAATTTTGAAAATGGGAGTTTCGTCATCACTTTGGACATGAATGATGCAAGAGGCATATTTTTAGAAAGACTTTGGAAAGAATGGGAAGTTTTTTAAATTTGATTTTGAAAAGTGATTTTGATGGAAGGAAAGTTTTGAAAGGATGTTTGACTTGAAATGATGTGTATGACCACACCTATTTAGGTTGCCTACGTATTTCATTTGGTGAGAATCAGGTCATTCATAATTCATGCTAGAGCACAATTTGAAAAGTGGACTCAAAAGAGTCTTGAAAGTTTTTGAAACTTAAACTCAAGAGAGTTTTGACTTAAAAATGAACTCGAGAGAGTTTTGAAATGTTATTGAGTCTTGAGTTGTTGAAATGCTTTTGAAAAAGAACTCAAGATAGTTTTTGAAATGTTTTTTAAATCAACTCAAGAGGGTTTTGAAGTGTAATTTGAAATCAACTCAAGGGAGTTTTGAAATGAAGTTTGGATTAGAATTAAGTAAGAACCCTTAAAGACTTGTCTTTGAAAAGTCTTGGAAATCATTTTTTATGCCTTATAAAATGGCCTGTTTGAATGTTTCATAACTAAACTCTCTTAGGCTTATGATGTTTGGAAAATGCTTTTTAGAAAAATGGCTAGAAACTTCCTTTAGGGTTTTGAAAACTTTAAGATTATAGAACCCTACTTAATATCTCACTTTCCTTGGGAAACCTTAATCATAGAACAACTAAGATTGTCCCAAGAATGTGAATCTTGAAAATCTTTTTTGAAAGAGAGTTTGAAAACATTTAGGGTATGGAACCCTAATATGAACCATGAAGGTTTCATTTAATATATCACATTCCCTTGAAAACCCTAACCATGAGAGAGTTAGTATCATCCTTAAGGTTGTGAGTTTTTAGAAAACATTTTAGAAAGTAGTGGCCATTTTTATCAGAGCTTACCGAAGTGAAACTAAGAGGGATTTTATTTGGACACTAAGGTGTGCCTAACTACCTAGAGGTAGTTTGGAATGGTCTTACCGCTTTGGAGAACGTATACTTCACAAGGAGCATGCTAGGGTGCCCAAGGACAAAATGGTCATTTTGACTGGTGCTCTCCGAAATAGGACCGAAGTTGGTTTGAATGGCATATTGAACATCTTAGACTATCTAAAAATAGTACTGAGGGTGGTCTCACCGTCTTGAGGGATTAGTGCTTTCTCGAAAGACGTAACAAACTGCCTAGGGGCAAAATGGTTATTTTTCACCTGTCGGGGCTAGCGGGTGCTGGTGTTAACTTGGGTTTACGAGTGTTTTCATCACTCCAATGGTTGTGATAAGTTGGTTTTCAAAGACATCTTGTCTTTGGTAAATATGTCATGGCTAAGAGGTGTAGTCGGTCTTTTGACACTAGGTTGCTTGGGTTGTGCCTGTGTTGACATGTTTGTGAGTGTTTGTGCCACTTTTATGGTTTGATAGTTTGTGAGTGTTGCCGCCACTCAAGCAGTTTTGGCGATTGGCTCTAGGGATCACTTAGTCCTAAGGAGGCTGTCTGATGCCAAGGGGTATAATGGATATTCTATGTCGACGCGCTAGCAAGTGCTGAAAGTGAACTGTGCAAGGTTTGTGAATGTTTCCATCACTCCAACAATGTTGGTTATTAGTTTCGAAGACCGCTCGATCTCAAAAAACTACTTGGAATGCCTAGGGGCACAAAGAAATGCCTAGAGACATTTTGGCCATGTGACTCTAGAATGGCCATCTGGGCTTAGAAGCGATCATCTTGATCTTTAAAGGGTTAATTTGGAAGGTCGTCTAGGGCTTAATAGTATTTTGAAGTTTTACTGGAGCAAGCAAAAATAGGATGCTTACAGTAGCGATCACTAGGTTGTGGTTGATAGCCGATGTAATTACGGAGCCACAATATTTTGACTCTAACGAAGTCAAAATCCCCTTGTTGATTCTTGCCAAGACCACCAAGGGAAGGATCATATCTAGCCTCTTCCATTAATCGACGTGCTCGTCAACTGTTTCACACCTCAAAAGTCCAAATCATAGGCCAAGTAGAGGTGTCTTCTCGATTATAGTAATCAAAGGCATAAGGTATATCTTCGTCAGCTACAGTGATGCGAGGCATAAAAAGTGAATACTATAGTCAGAATTATGGCCATACTTGACACCTGTAAATGATCATAGTCAGATTTATAGCCATACTTGACACCCTGTAAATGACCCACAAACAGAACATTTGTAGGATCATCTATTCTCCTAAGGAGGATAGTAGAGTAATTATACAAAGACACCAAATAGGACTTGTTAAAGTCAAAAGGTCAAAAAGATTGAAGAGGTGTCCATAAGTAAGTAGTGAGCAAAAATGGAGAAGGTAGAAGCAGCAAAGGTAGAGTGAGCTATGGATTGAAGTTCTAGAGACCAAAAGCTGAAGAGCATTCCCAACAACCATAGGTTGATAAGGAAAATTTGGGATGCAAAACAGAGGAATTCATAAGTTCCCTCTTTTAGCCAAAAGAAATTTAGATGGCTATCCAGGAGTCACCCATAAGAGCTCCTACGATTGTGGGAAAAATAGAGTTGAGGAAATAGAAGCATAAAATCCCTATAAAGGCTTCCCCTAAAAAACAAAGGCTTGAATAATTTGTACACAATAGAAAACATAACAAGTACTAAAGGACGCAGAACAAGTTGGGACATTGTTAACTTGAGGAGCTTTCAAAGAATGTGGAAGTTCTCTGTGGTTAGATTTTGATTTAAGATGTAGGAGGTTGGTCGCAAACCTACCATGTATGATTGTTATCTTTTTAGATGGTTCACTATAGAAGCTTTCTCCAGTTGTCTTTGTTTGTGAATGTGATCACTACTATGATGAACTACTTAAATTCTTGTTTTTCATTCCTGATTGTTTATCTACTTTACTGCTTGTTTTCAAACTATCGACTTATCATTTGGAACACCATAAAAATCCTTGACCTTCAAGGTTGTTTAGATAATCAATTTTTGCTATATTAGGCACTTGTAGAAAGTTTTCGAGATGTATTTATTGTTCTTTAATTTCTACCTACAATAGAACAACATTATTTTCCATTTTTGAATATTTACTTATTATCTTTAGATTAATTTTTTTTTTCAATAACCATGTAAGGCCTAAGATTCCCATAAGAGGGACTGTATAGTTTATTTGTTTCTTTATTTGAGGCATTTTGTCTCTTACTAATCCCTCTTGCTCTTTCACCTTGAATAGCCACTCCTGTCGTAAGCCAACATAATACTCCTTTGGGTTAGAGTATTTTTTTCACCAATACTTATCGTGGAACGAAGGTAGGATCCATACTTGATCATGTTGGCTACTACTAGACCTACATCGACCTCCGGTGGTTACTGATTTACAAATGAGAGGAGTAGATGAGGGTGTGAGAGATGGTGAGGTGGTGTTCCTAGATGATGCAGGCATTATTTATAGAAAATCGTAATACCCAATGGACTATACATTATTGTAATAAACATTGTCCACTGGCTTTTACTTTATGGTTATCAAAACTATCCAATGATAGCCTTCTAGTGCAATGATAGTGACATGATAGGTCATAACATTTGTAATTTTTTTTATTAGCATTTACTTGTTGGTTATTAGCATTTATTTGTATCACCTTTTTTTATTTTTTTATTCATATGCATTAATATAGTTAATTCTCAGTCATTTATATCTAACTTTATTGTATGTGTACATTACAGCTTTTATGGATATAGACGTGGCTTGACTACCGAGACTTATTAACCATCAGTTCTCATTTTACATGAGCATCACAAGTCATCTATTATATGGACGCATCAGCAGGTTTGTGACTTTATATTGGCCAATATTACATTTTCAATATTGTTGTTATCTATTTATTTTTTTATTATCTCATTATTCTTGTTACAGTGTGACTGCGTGCTTCATTGTCACCGAAATGATGTCGTATGCTGGGCCAAACCCTTATCCCCTCGGATAGTTCCATACTTGAAGCGTGCCGGTTTTTATGGGTTGTACCAGATTGGTTATATCAAGCTTGACCACACATTTATCACAGCCTTGGTTGAGAGGTGGCGGCAAGAGACTCATATATTCCACTTGCTAGTTGGAGAGGCCACTATCACATTACAGAACGTGTCTGTATTGGTGGGCCTACTTATTGATGGTGAGTCGATTGGAGGCCTCGATGGTGGGGGTGACGTAAAACATTGGTGACGGATTTGCTAAGAGTTGTTGGGTGCCAAGCCTAACAGGCAGGATTTCAGTGGTGGCTGTCTAAAGCTTTCATGGCTATCTCTCAGATTTCAGCAGTTGCCAGACGATGCTAACGAGGTGACTGTGCAGCATTACTAGGGCATATATCTTGCAGCTCGTTAGGGGCTTAGTATTTCCAAATAAGTCATATAACTTAGTCAAGTTGATGTATCTACCCTTCTTTTGAGATTTAAACTAGGTTGGGCGATATAGCTAAGGTGCGACAGTTAGCGCTTAACTCACTTTACCGGAAGATGTGTTGGGTGACTAAGATCGACATAAGGGATATAGGAGGTGTTTTGGTGTTGCTATAGGTATGGGGTTGTTATAGGAAATGTTATATCTTTATGACTTTTTATAGGGCATATTTCGCTATGTTCTGCTATTTGTGTAACAGATATAGGCCTGGGAGAGATTCCCCAAGATTAGCCCACGTTGACGTGTTGCATCGACTCTTGGACAATAGCCGCTAGATATTGGAGATGAGGAGCACCTACCTGTTGGGCCATGGGGTGCTAGGTATTGTACTTATAAATGCAAAACTAAAATATTTACGCAATGTGCAATTACTATTAAACTTTGCAAGTTATTTAAATATATTTTGTATCATTTTAAAATAAGGTGGAAGAGTAAGTTTGCACTAGACAAAGTCCCCACACCACATTGTTGCAGTGTATAGAGACAAGTTTGATTGGTTGAGAGATGATGAGGTTTGCCTTTTAAGTGCTCACATTTTTTATTCTGACATTACGTAAACTTAGTACAGTAATAGGTATTTGTCTCCTAACCTAACATTTATATTGCATGATTTAGTTTTTGTGGCAGCCTTATGGTCGACATGGTGATATTATCGATACCCTCCCTGAGTATTGTCGTGTTGGGAGTGACATATGGATGGTTGAGGTTCCACTTAGATGCTTTGATGTAGTCGAGTGGCATCTGCCTAGTCGTGTTCTCCAATAGTTTGGTTGTTACCAAGTCATACTTACAGCCCCTAACACTAGTATTGGTCTTCATAGCATAGACAGGTGGGATAGGCCTGGCACAAATTGGTTACAGTTCCATAATTCTTTCGTTACTAGATGGAGATAGCGACGACAACACATTATTGTTGGTGACGTTACCGAGGAGCCTATGTCACGCCATGACCCTTACATAAGGTGTTACTGATCTATCACATGCCCCTTAATTGTCAATCCAGCACACAGGTCTTCCATTGGGTACCTTAGAATGGGGGGGAGATATGATATTTTGGTAAGGGTATTGTATAACAGTATATAAAGTAGACTACTATTAAATAAATCTTTTTATTTTAAACGTTTTTAATATAATTTTCGTTATGATTTATTGCAATACAGGCCTAGTGTGTGTGACCTTTATACAGCAGTGGGCGGCTGACAACATTCGCAGATACAATGTTGATGCAGGCTTAAAAACGCTTGTGTTCATCTGCGACATGTGTGACACGGCCTTACACATTATATGAGAGGATTATCGTATACTAGAGACCGCAGTTGCTAATACAGCCATGCCACCCCCCGTTGCAGTGCCACCCCCTTCAAATAGAGCCAACCCTTGTACTCTTGTAAGTCCATCGCTTCTCACAGTAGGGCCTTCCATGTCCAGTCACGTGCCACACCTGCTAGACATAATCAACCCTTTTACTTTGATGGGTCCATTAGCCCCTACATCAGGGCCATCCTTATATCGTCATGTGCCATTACAATCCACTTATGTTGGGTTTTCCACATCTTACATTTGACGAGATCTATTGACGGCCTCTCATCATCATGTGTCTCCAGTATAATATCATCACAATTTAGCAACACCGTCTACATCTGGAGACGACATTATGATATAGGTAGTTGAGCCACAATCGATTGGCAGGGGGAAAGGACGTGCGGGACCTCCGCACAGAGGTAGAGGTAGAGGTACAGGACAATTAAATAGTGTATTTGAGATGCACGAGTTCCACAGGATGATGGCTACTGCCGTTTTGAATAGAGTCATCATACTGACTTTGGCCGGCTCGCCATTACCTCTTTTAGACTCACATGATGAGACAATTCACCATTCATCTCCACCGGCAGAGTGGGCCTTACAGATTACGCAAGAGCATCTACCATCGACTACATAGGCTGATGAGACGAAAGTTGGGGATGTGCACTCATTAATAGATGAGGCATCACATGGACAGACACATGCTCCTCAGGGGGGTGGTGGAGATGACCAAACACATGCCTCACAGATCAACCAGGAGTAGCCAGCATCGAGCACACAAACTGACGACTTGGTTGTAAGAGATGTGGACCCACAGGCGGAGGCACCCAATGGGTCCCCATTGTATATTACAGGAGTAAGAGACCTAGATGAGCACATGGATGTGGTACATAGGATGTATTTTATATTTTTCCTTGTGGCCGGGATATGATCACTTATGTTACATCTTTTTTGTACAAAACATATGCCCATATGCGATTAGTTTTCAGTAATATATGATCATATTTTAAAACATTTATGAGTATTAAACTTCATATATTTTCGTCTACAAATTCTAACATTATGTCAAAAACATTGGAATCGGGGTTCGGTTATGTCAAATAGACCAAACGGCCTCCGTTGGATGCAAAACTTGACACACATCACTGTTTAGAGAAATTGGAGTTGCGAGCACTAATGGCGTGTCAATCAGAGTCCCAGTGAAAGGAGTTAGTGCATTTTCCCCTCCTAGAGACTTAGAGGTTTGAAAAACTATAAAATCAGGGTTTGAATATGCCAAATCAGCCAAACAGCCTCCGTTGGACGTGAAACTCGACACATAACATCGTCTAGGGAAATGGAGCTGCGGGCACTAACGTCGCGTTGATCGGAGTCCCGGTGAAAGAGTTAGTGCGTTTTCTCCTCTTGGTGACTTAGAGATTTGAAAAATCGTGGAATCGGGGTTTGACAATGCCAAATATGTCAAACAGCCTCCTTTGGACGTGAAACTTGACACACAATACCGTATAGGGAAAGCGGAGCTACGGGCGCTGACGGCGAGTCAATTGGAGTCCCGGTGAAGGAGTTACTGCATTTTTCCCTCCCGAATACTTAGAGATTTGAGAAACTGTGGAATCGAGGTTCGGTAATGCCAAATCGGCCAAACGACCTCCATTAGATGTAAAAATCGATACACAGTACCGTCTAGGGAAAGTGGAGCTGCGGCCGCTGACGGTGCGTCGATTGGAGTCCTAGTGAAGGAGTTAATGTATTTTTCTCTCCCAGAGACTTGAAGATTTGAAAAACTGTGGAATCGGGATTTGGCGATGCCAAATTTGTCAAACGGCCTCCGTTGGATGCGAAACTCAACACACAATACCACCTAGGGAAAATGGAGTTGTAGGCGTTTACGACGTGTTAATCGGAGTCCCGGTAAAAGAGTTAGGCTAGATCAATATTAAACAACAAAAAAAAATTTCTAATATAAAAACATCAGAACCTTTGATATTTTTATGAAAACGTCAGTGGTAATGACGTTTTTCGTAAAGCATTATTAGTATTGACATATTTGGTTTAAAACCGTAAAGCGTCATTATTACTGACGTTTGTAGTTATTTTATAAAAAGCGTTAGTGCTATTAACGTCTTTTAGTTATTTCTCGTAATTTAATTTTTATTTTAAAATATTACAATATAAATTATTATTACCTTTGATGCCTTTTATTAAAGGTGTTAACACTAAGGTCCTTTATCTACTATTTTATAAATATTAAAATTTTAGTTACTGTTTAATATTTATTAAATAAAATAAATCTATTTTGGTGTACGAAGCTGGGCCGGGAAACGAGGGCAAAACAAAGACAAACACGGCGAAGCTGTTTGAGACGAAGAAACACAAACAAACCCTTGATCTCAACACAACAAAAGCTGCTGTGTCTCCCAAGTTCCCCCAAAGTCCAAACCTCTCTTCTCTTGTAGTTGCAGAACAAAAGATATTCAGAGAGTAGCACAAAAAGAAAAGTGAAAAGAAAGATGACAAAATCATCAACAGCAATTTCTTCTTCAGAGAAGAAGAGGCAAAAGAAAGGAAACCAACAACAACAAAACCCTAACGTGGCTGAAGCCACTCGGATTCGAATATCCCAGATCCTCCAACAGTTCCGTACATCAAAAGATGATGGTAAGACCAAGCTTAAATCAAAGTCAAATGCCTATTAATGATAGCAAAACAAAATTTAAATTTTATTTTCCATTTTGCAGTTTCATAGTATTTTCTTGGTGTTTTACTCATTAGAATTAAGCCTTTCTTTCCCTTTCTAATTCTTTTCTCTGTCTTTCTATACATTAGAAAATGTAGGCATATGGGTTTTTCCTTGGGGGGAAAAGAAACAAATGGGTTTATGTTAAAGTTTTAGAATTTTTGTTCCGTGTTTTGAGTATTATGTGAATTTCATTTTTGACTCGTGAGGTCGTGTTTACTTCAGTTGTCTGCTGTATGTATGACTTGGACTTTCAAGTGTTGTTTTGTGTTTATTTGCGGTTATTGACTAGAAGATAGAAACATGAATGGTACTTGGGTTTTGGTTATTTCCATGTTTTGAAATCTTTGTTGTTTGAGGTTCATTGTTGGTTGGTTAGAATCAGGAAATATGAAATGAATTCTGATTACTGCTGTCAGTGGTTGAAAAGAATTTTGGTATTGCAGTAGTTATTTCCTCACCCAGATTGGGGCCACCTGAGATCTGGATTCTCCTACCATGAGTGCTGATTTGCATGTGTTTGGCTAAACTCCTTTACAGCATTGTCTAAACTTATTTATTTGAAAAATTATAGCTAAACTGGTCATATTTAACACATTGGTTAAATGCTGGCTTGGCATCTAACATGGGAGTGGTGAGGTTAGGGTTTTGATTCTTACTGTGTCGTCGTGTCTGAACATGTTATATGCATTTGCAAGACCTAAACTTTCAAGTCATTCCATGAAAGTCACTGTAGATGATTTTTTCTTTCTTTTTGTTAAGTAATGTAGAAGATTTTGATTGGTGCATCTGAAAGCATGATTGAATAGTGTCTGCCCTTCTGATGACAGCACTATTAGATAGTGAGGTTATAATTGGTGCATCTCAATATTCAGGTAGCAGTAATGCACGATTTCACCTTTTATCATGTTGGTAATGCACAATTTCACCTTTATCCATGTTGTCTGTGCATTTTCAAGACCATTAAAATACAGATGCTGAATTTTCTTTGCCCTAGTCCCTTATTGTTTGATTACCTTATTTTTGTCAACATTTTTTGGATGTTTCTGAAATTTTGCCTAAAATTTTATGGTTCTGTTCCATTGATTTAAATTAAATTCCAAATATCCAATCGAGATTGCTGTTTACAAATGCTTTGATCGGGGCATACGATTATCCCTCTGCAACTGGGTACTGTGGTGCCGATATTCGTGATGATTTCTTGCCTACACCATTGCTTCATCCGCTTTGTATATTTATGCATCTTATTGAAGAAGGTCTCTATGGATTATATATATATATATATATAGGTTCTAAAATTCATGTATTCATTGTAGTCCCCTTTGGGCGTCCTGTAATTAATAAATTCTTGCTTACCAGAAAAGTGTTTATTGATAATTTTGTCATTGATGCAGTGTACACTTTCGAAGCCAACCTTACAAATCAGGAACGTGCTGTAGTGCATGAATTATGCAGGAAAATGGGTATGAAGTCCAAAAGTTCAGGGTGAGTATAGGTGGTTAGATCCATATTACAAGTATTGTAACATTAAAATTTTCTGTATTATTGATTCAGAAGGATGTGGGCTAGTTTGTTCAGCATCCTCTCTTAATTTTCCAGGCTTGTTAGTCAGCAATAATGTGTTTGCTTTTTCCTATATAGTTCTTATGGACTTGAGCTTGTGTAGGCGTGGGAATCTGCGGAGAGTTTCTGTTTGCATAACTAAAAGAAAAGTGGACACCATGAAGGGGAAGGAAAATCTTACATCTTTTACATTTTCGGAAGAGGCAAAAGAAGTTTTACAGGACTTATTTACTCAATATCCTCCTGATGATCGAGATTTGGGTGAGGAAATGGTTGGGACACCTAGTGGAAAAACTGAAAAAATACGGCAAAAAAGAGATGATATTTTTGGCAAACTTCCAATGAACAAGGCTGAAATTGCAAAAAAGGTGGAATCACTAGCTTCTAGGGTAGAAAAGGGCCCAGACTTGAGACAGGTTCTGCTGACTTACCATACTGGGTTTTTGAGTTTCATATTCACATGGTTGGATGTACTATTGTTTATTGGAGTTAGTTTGGGTGGAAACTACCGTATTCTTTTAATATGTTTGAATGATGGTTTCTTGTGAATTTATCCTTCGCAGATTACTGAAGAGAGGGCTAAGCTTCCAATTGCATCTTTCAGGGATGTGATTACATCAACGATAGAATCTAATCAGGTTTTATATTCGTTTTGCATAGTGTTGTTCGTTCATTAATTTCTTTTTTTTTTTCCTGCTTTCTTTTTTTGTTGGGGAAAGGGGTGTTTGTTCCTGGATGGCAAATCATATCATAAGGAAACAACTTAAGCTGCATATTGGCTCTGGAAACAGCAGAATGGTAAAGTTATTGTATAGTAGACTCTATGAAGCCGTGGCAAGGCTTGCCTTGAGACAGTGAGAGGGAGGGATCATGCTGTCACCTGCCAATGATCTTTAATTTATGATGCTTGTTTTATTCTTGCCAATGTAACAAAATATCTGGTGGTCTTGGAACTGTTTTTTGCATATTATTCAGATGTCATTGACCTGCAATTTGTTTCTATCTGTTTTCCATCACCTCTTAAGGACTTACGGTGTGTTTCGAATTCTGGTAGCAGGTAGTGCTTATTTCTGGTGAGACTGGATGTGGAAAAACCACACAGGTTGACATTTCCTCTCTCTCTCTCTCTCTCTCTCCTCAAAAAAAAAAAAAAAAAAGAGTCCCGCATTTGACGTTACTTGATGAACAGATACTGGTTTGGGAAAAATGGTTATGATTGTGTTCTCTGAATTGTCTTCGCTGTCAGTGATGGGTAAATGTAAATCAACTGTGTATGGCTACTTTACCTTCTCATCCTATATGGTCGTCCAAAATGACCTTGTATAGCCAAAGCACATGGTCTGGAGTTCAAACTCTGGCAGCCCCTCCCCTTCCGCTAAAATGAACTCTGATAAAAAAATCAATAAAAAGAACACTCCAAGCCATTAGAAGGTTGCCTGTGAGGGTGTAATTAGTTTGAATTATGGTTTTTTGAAACCCCCCCCCCCCCCCCCCCCCCCCCCCCCCATATTTGTTTTTATATCTAATTATATAGAATGTCGATCTAACACTCTTTGAAAGACAATGAACTCTTTATTCATTAAAAAATAAAAGAGCTCTTCAATGCCTTAGATTTAAAGTTTCTCCAAATTGCAATGATCTATACTATTATCTTCAGATAACTGAATTATGTGTCATCAAATCAATTACCAACGTAGCGCTGAAAAAGAATAGCGTTTGGGCAAATTCAAGTTTTTGGTGACACTACATTTTACTGCTTTACTGCCAAGCCAGAACCATGTTCCATGACAGTTGGGTGAATTTCACATCATGTCAGAGAGTGAGTTTTCTTACCTCCCTACAAATTGTCTATATTTTCAGAATGCAGAGTTGAATTGTACTTCTTGTTAGCCAAACCGTCATCTTGCAATGGGCACTATTGAAATCAATTAGGTTGTTAGGGAATGCTATTATTCAAATCTGATGGCCATTATAATGGGGGATCTAGGTATACTCTTTTGCTCTAAGAACATTTCCAATGGGATTAGAGAATTGAGAAACCTTAAAAGTAATCTCAACTATCAGGCTTTGATTAACAGGAAATACCCTTCCCAAGGATCTTTCGGCCAGCTGTCAAGTTTTGCTTATCACATGACAATTATCTAGATGCTCCTCGATTGTAGATGTTTTCTCCAACACGGAGTTACCCTTAGTCTCATTAAATGTTGCTAAAGCTAATCCCTCACCATATGATCTCAACACTATATCCTCTGAAAAGAAAATTGTTCTCAAGTTGTCAGAGATGTAGACGACTTATTTAAAGCAGTAATGAAAGCCTTACTATCATTCAATGTATTGCATGTGCTAGGTATCAAAATAGAAAGTGGTTTTCCTTTTGAGAAAAATTTCAGCAGATTTAGCTTTAAAAGCTTGAGGAAAGTATTTAGAAATGAAAATTCTGCCATGTAACTGTAAAAGATAAAAAGAAACCTGAAATAAAAAGGGTTTTGACTTGCTTGAGCAAGGTCACCTGTCGAGGGTTTGTTCGGTTGATCACGGTTTCTGCTTTCCCTTATTTGTCTTCTTCTTCTTCTCTCTCCCTCTAGTATCCATGGCTCAGTTTTGGGCTTCATGATCTAAGTTTCAATTAAAAAAAAAAGGAGCTTAATTTTTTAAAATAAAATTTTCATTTTAATTACATTTGGAAGCCTGCTGTGTTTGATGAGTTGCTCTAGTGTCCCTATTGTTCGTAGTACTAAATTTAAAAAATTAAGACATGTATGATTTTGGTGAAGGTCTCACACATATTTGTGCTCGACAAGTCTGTTATAGTTATGGCTCCTTAGGGACCTGCCCGTGCATCCTGGTGGCAGGATAGATACCATCAACAAGAACCTTCTGTGGAGGGTTCTTTTCATTTAAAAGGCATAGGGATTGACTTTTTTTTGGTGTTTTTTTATTTACCGGGGGGTTTGGGTTGTAATACCATAACTCTCCCTTTGGAGGTTTAACAATCTGATGTTGTTACATGTATTTGCCTCCTAAATGTCATTGCTTCTATATAAGGTTTTGCCATTCATAGTCCTGCATTTAATTCTTGGATTCAACTTCTTCTTGTTCTTCTTTGTCTGACTCTTTTTTACTTTCTGTTACACATACTGATAGAAGAAAACAATTTAGTTCAATGGTCTTTTTTTTTTTAAATTTATTATTACTATATATTTTTTTTTATCTAGGTAGCCTACTGTGGAGAGTGGAGTGAGGGGTGAGTGGTCAAACCTATAGAGGGTGACCCTATGGGAAGTTAATGGCAGGCGCTGTCTAGGTAGAGGATTACCGGAGGTGGAGGGGAGAGAGTTGAGGCGGTCCTAGGAAGAGAGAGAGTGGTAGTGTCCCAAATGAACTTGGAGAAATTGAGAAATTCTCAAGGGTTGGTGATGAGCATTCAATGTGGAATGAATGTCTTGTTAATGGCGAATGAAGGCTCCCTTCATATAGATGAGGGAGATACTTCATGATTGGTTATTCAGTTGTCGAGGTTTTCGGTAATTCGCTCTCAGACTTGAGACGGAGCCCTTTGTTGATTGGCTCTTCAGTCTGAAGCTTCTCGAAAACCGACATGGCTCCTTAGTTTGAAATTTCTCGAAAATCGACATTCTGAATGTCAACTCTGTAACTCTGTAGGCGACAGTAATTCAGACGGTTTAGGTATTAAATGTGCTTTTTCGTTTGCTTGGAGATCCCTCTCTCTCTCTAAGACTGGCCGGAGGGGTAGGGTCTCTTGGCGAACCCTCAACTCTAGCCTCCAATCCACTATCTCCTTATGATCCCGCGAGGAGTTTTCTAGGTTTTGCTTCCAACCTAGGTTATGGAGATGCGCTCGACGGAGAAGTTTCATGGCCGAGCCAGGAGGTACCGAGCACGAAACCATGAGCGTTATGGAGGAGGTGTCCCGAGGTTGCCTATAAGCAAGGGACTCTTGATGCATTAGCTCGGAGGAGGCGCTTTTTGCGCTATCGTCGACGGATGAGCTGACTTGGTGCACATGTCGCCTCAGTGAGCTGCCACATGGAGCCAAGCGTGAGAGGAGAAGCGGTACAGAGGAGTGATGAGTCGCCTAAGTGTCCTTGCACGGAGCGGAGTTAGACACTTGTACTTACAATATGCCCCTTGTGCGTGTGCCCTCACTAATACTGAGGGTGGCTTCCACCCATTTGGTGTAGAGTTCGGTGGCGGTGATTATCCATATGTGTTCCCAAGAGAATGGGGCAATGGGCCCTATGAGATCCATGGTCCAAGTGTGAAATGGCCATGGTGTGCCGAGAGCACGAAGGTCAACTACTGGAGCGTGGATGAGGTCGCTATGTACTTGGCAGGCTCGGCATCGCTTTGCATGGGTGAGGGCGTCATCCTCCATTGTCGGCCAGTAGTAGCTGAGGTGAATGAGTTGCTGGTATAGCTTGGTGCCCCCCTAGTATTTAGTTTCATGAGTTCGTTTCAGAACTTCCTGGATATCTTTTCTATTTAGGCAGCGGAGGATTGTGTGGGGAGTGGAGTGAGGGGTGAGTGGTCAAACCTGTAGAGGGTGACCCTCTGGGAAGTTAACGGCAGACGTTGTCTAGGTGGAGGACCACCGGAGGTGGAAGAGAGAGAGTTGAGGCGGTCCTAGGAAGAGAGAGAGTAGTAGTGTCCCAAACGAACTTGGAGAGATTGAGAAATTTTCAAGGGTTGGTGGTGAGCATTCAATGTGGAATGAATGTCTTGTCAATGGCGAATAAAGGCTCTCTTTATATAGATGAGGGAGATACTTCATGATTGGTTATTTAGTTGTCCAGGTTTTCGGTGATTAGCTCTCAGACCTGAAACGGAGCCCTTTGTTGATTGGCTCCTCAGTCTGAAGCTTCTCGAAGACCGACATGGCTCTTCAGTCTGAAGCTTCTCGAAAATTGACATTCTGAATGTTAACTTTGTAACTCTGTAGGCGACAGTGATTTAGACGGTTTAGGCATTAAATGTGCTTTGTCGTTTGCTTGAAGATACCTTTCTCTCTCTAAGATTGGCCAGAGGGCAGGGCCCCTCGGCGAACCCTCGACTTTAGCCTCCAATCTACTATCTCCTGATGATTTCGCGTAGAGTTTCCTAGGTCCTGCTGCCAACCTAGGTTATGAAGATATGTTTACGTGGAGAATTATGCTAAGTATGGAGATGTGCTCGGCGGAGAAGTTCTATAGCCGAGCCAAGAGATGTCGAGCGCGAAGCCATGAGCGCTGCGGAGGAAGTGTCCCGAGGTTGCCTGTAGGCGAGGGACTCTTGATACCTTAGCTCGGAGGAGACGCTGCTCGACGGACGAGCTGACTTGGTGTACACGTCACCTCGGTGGGCTGTCACGTGGAGCCAAGCGTGAGAGGAGAAGCGATACGGAGGAAGATGTGAGTCGCCTAAGCGTCCTTGTATGGAGCGGAGTTGGACACTTGTACCTACACCTACAAGCCATGGGCATCTTTGTTCTTTTTTCTGTCCCTTTTATTTTTTTTATTTTATTTAATGTCTCTTAGTTGAAGTTTGAATTTCTTTTCATTTTTGAATATTATTGTGGTTGGGAACAACAATTCATTTATGACTGGAAGCAAGATGCAAAAGAGCTTAATAGAAGTCTTGAGAAACATTGGTATATCAGCTCAGAAAGAGAAAAATGAAAATGGAGCAAAAAGAAAAATGTTAAATTCAACACAATGGTGAAGTATTACTTCTGAAAATCCTGGTAGAAGCTTTTAGTCACTAGACATCTGCCTCCTCTTGCATGGACCCATTTGAAATTCATGTGCATAGAGTATGCCAATTCAAACACTGAAATAAAATAATACAAAAAAGGAAAAAAGGGAAAGAAGGAGAACAAAAGAGAGATCAAGCCAACTCTGTAACTAAGAGAACTTTTGTAAGAGAGCTTTTAATATTGGTATTGCATTAAATTTTTGTACAATATCAATGTCATTCAGGTTCCGCAGTTTCTTTTGGATTATATGTGGGGCAAGGGCGAGGCATGTAAAATAGTCTGCACTCAGCCACGACGAATCTCGGCAACATCAGGTGCATACCAAATTTGTATGCCTATGAATATCTTTCTTCTTTCTTTCTGTTTCCCTTTTCCTCTCGCTTTCAGCTGCACAAAAATAATAAAATGCTTGTTTTTTTAATGTGTAGTTGCTGAGAGAATCTCTTGTGAAAGAGGTGAAAATGTTGGAGATAGTGTGGGATATAAGGTAATATATGTGATAGTAGTGTTACTTGTACGATCATTATTTTCCTGTAGCAATAAATTCACTATCTTAATAGTAAATTTCACGAGATCTGGGATTATAGTATGTTTCTTGGAAACACTTGATTAATATTCTCTTTATCTATTTTACTAATTTCTACTTCTCGTGCGTAAAATGGAATATTGAGAAGAAATTTATGTGGGGAGTTTCTTAGTATAGTTAGGGAAGAGTTGACCACATAAGGAATTTAAACAGAATTTTGTAATCTGCGCATGCTCCATTGGGATTGTTGAGGACAAGCCATAAAAGTTTGACCAAGCATACACCATTTTTTTCAGACCTCGGATTTTCCTACCCTGGAATAATCGTGAGCATGAAGTAACTAATACAAGCTTTGTAGTTATAACCTGTCAACACCACATAATTATCTGTCTACATGTCACTAATGATGTAATGCTAAACAGTGTAATTATTACAATCCGATAATATCCTATCTTTCACAAAGTTAACACATCAGTTTCTTGAAACAAAACTCCAACGCTATTGCTAGAATTTCTTCTTGTAACACTTTCCTGGATCCAGCTTGGGTTTCATATAGCTTCTAACCTCTTAACATGGTCTTCGTAGTAAGTATCTAAAATTTTTCCGTAAAGTGGGGTGAGCTATGAAGCTCAGTTTTGGTGTATTATCCAAAAATCCAGTAAGGTTTAGCTTTTATTCCAACAGTGTAATAAACAACTATGAGAGAGCCAACAAAAATCTAGGTACTAATATACGAGAAACAGTTCCTAACGAAAATTTTCATAGGTAATCATAAATAAAGCATTTCTCAAAAACAGTTTAGCAACAAAATTCCAAATTCTCAGCATGGGGCTGATCACACAAGGTCCAGCAACAGGGTATCCAGGCTTCACATCATGCCCGGAAGCATCCCTTATGCTCCAGTGTTTGTCGACACAAGATCTGAGAACAATGGATCATTTATGAAATCAAGTTGTTTTATTTGGCTACTTCATTTCTAAACAAAGTCCCAATTGAAGTAACAATCTAGCAGCTCATAAACTGAGGGAAAAACATAGTATTAAATTGAGGAGTAATTCCAGCAACTCAAAATACTACATTTAAAATCCCTACCTGATAGTTTTTGTACCTTAGGTAGCCATTGTAGGGCGTTCTTGTAATCTGTGCGATTCTGTCAAATCATGTCGTGTAAAAATTTTGGATTTTTGGTTTAACTTTTAATTTAGTTATGCAAGGTCCTAAAATTGTACCAAAACCTTTCGCATTACCTAAAATCATCTAAATATCCTTCATGTTATTTTCTTTCTAGTAATTTCTTACTAAATTCGGAATGCTTAAATTTCTAGAAAATACCAGTTTATTGCCAGAAGTTTTAAAAATTATCATAAAAATATTCGTTATATTATATCTATTTAGGAATATATATTGTTGTAGTCCTTTCCCCCTCGTTCTAGTAAAATCAGTATTTTTACCCGTTTTATGTATTTTCTCCATAAAATGTTCCAAAAATACAAAGTAATTATAGAAAAATTGGAAAATCACTTACTCTGCTTTAAACACACTGGAAATAGTTTAAATTAGCTACAATAAATTTTATAGATTTTTAAAGTTCATTTTAGGTAATTTTTAGCTAACTTTTAGGTAAAAAATAGAAGAAAAATAGTTTTTGAATTGGACTGAACCGAACATGGCCCACAGATGTAATACAGGTCACAAACAGCATTCTGGGACAGATCACAGTGCCAAACAAGCCCCCACCCCCTCACGTGCCCCTAGGCGCACGTGGGGTTGTGCTGGCACTGTTCATCTTTCTCCGCCTCTATTTTCGTTCAAGATTCGACAACTCTTTATAATTCGACATTTTCTCTCTCATTTCTTAACCTTTTTGGGTGATTCTTGTGTCTAAATTGAAGCTGTCGAAAAGTTCTACAACATACGCAACGGAATTAAAAATTAAGATCATTTACAAAATAGCTCTGAAAGTTGGTGGCTGTGCCCGGAATTTTTCAGCAGACTGCAACTCCACTTTTCTGTAATTTTTTTCCATTTTTCTTTGTGTTCTAAGGCTATGAAATGCTATTGTAACACTAATACAACCTAGTCTTAACCATTTAGAAGCATCAAGCTTTTTGCCAGAAACCATAGGTTAACCATTTAGAAGCATCAAGCTTTTCGCCAGAGACCACCCCTATAATGTATATGCATGAATGATAAACATACAAGACAAGAAGTGTATACCTTTGCCTTGAAAGCTTTGGATTGAGTTTTGAGGATTTTTTTCAAATTTTTCCCTCTCTTCTCTTGGTGCACTTTTTCAAAGACTCGAATTTGTTTCTCAAACAACAGCTCATGCACCACTTAAGCTTGTGGTGGCATGAGTTCCATGCTACAAAGGCCACCTAGCAAGACAGTAATCAAAAGAGAAAACTTTTTTCTTTTCTTTTCTTTCTTTTATATTTATTTTGTATTTTCTTTCACTTCCACTACTTTCCACCACTAATTTAAATCTTAATCCCCCTCAATTTTAATTAATTTACTAATTATCCAAATTCACAAGTATTGGATATCACAAATTTACCTGTATGATTCCTGAGAATACAACCTCCACCAGCTGGACTTGGGTTGCCTTCAGAGGCGCCGCCAGAATTCAACTTCATGGAATTTGCTAGAGGTTTCAACCTTTTAACAATTACCTTTTTCCTTTGCTGATAGCATTTCGGTTGAATGTTGAGGCAACTAATAAAAATTTCCCCCGCATGGGTAGGCATCTTTCTCAAAGTTATGACAAAAATGAGCAATCTTCAAGATCATTGACCTTTTTAAGATTGTGAATTTGTGATGGACGAAGAAGCCTTATTATCATACCTTCGATTGCACTGAAACAACTCTAAATGAAACTTTGTTTAGTTTTTGTTGCTCCATTGCAACTTCTGGAAATGAAATTTGTGGTTTCTTTGTTTTCCTGGAGAAAGAAGTTCTATGTTATATTCTTTGCATAATGGTTCCTAATGGGGAAATAATTACTGGTGCATTTATGTGGAATATTTTTATGTGCTGATAGTTGACTTTTTCTTAAGTATTTACAACTAATCCAAGCAAAGAAAGAAGATTGTGAGAAGGAAAGGAGAAACAAGGGAGGGTAAAGAGGCTGCAAAAGATGCTAGAGAGGGATAATGGTTCTCTTTTCTTCATCTAATTCAATCTAAGAAAGAAGAATCATAATAGTCTTTTGTAACTAATGGAGAACAACTGAGTAGCTTTTTATTCCCAGACTTTCTGTAAAGATGAACCTACATTACATATTCCTTGGATAGTTGTGGAAATTCACAACTATTTTGGTAATGTTCATATACATGATTATTATTATTGTGCTCAACTATTTTACACTAGCTCTCAGAATTTTCATGGAAAAGGTCTGTGTTCCTTCAAAAATTTATTGTCTCTCTTTTTGTTGAGATTAATAGGATGTCCAAATTATAAGAAAGCCTATAGATGAAAAAATCAAATTCTCCAATAAAAAACTAGAAGATCTTAGATAATTTTGTGGGCCATCATTCTGATCTGCTATTAAGAAAGCATAGCCCCATTTCTCTCTATCTTAAACTCTTCTCCAGTTTGCCCTTGATTACTATATAACGGTGAAGATCTATTTCCATAATGTTGATTACTAGTATCAAAATTTTTGTCGGGGGCTTCTTTTCCATTAATCAATGTCAATGCCACTAAAGATACCCAAAGATTCCAGTGGCCTAGTGGTTTATGCTTTTCGGATGCACATTCCAGTACATGTTAAACTTCCATTTTAGTACCCTAGGTTTACAATCGAAAAACATTTTCCTATTTCGCCCTTGTTGTTCCTTCTGATAAGATGTGTAAGAATATAACCATTAACTAGCTAGCAATCCAATTAGAACAATGAACTCCATAAATAGCAATGTGATAAATAATAAGAAAATGTTTTATAGGAGTAGATTGATGAAAGGGCCAAAGCACATCAAGCACTATAGGATACAGTTAATTCTACAAATTTGCACAAAGTACACCATTTTGAAAATCTCAAAAACTTTTTACATAACTGCAGTTCAACAACTTTGTTTCTCGTTAATCTACTTTCCAATAGGAACTAGTCTTGTACTAAGAAGCATGGGCATGGGCACGGGTCGTGTCCATACCCATGTACGGATATGGCACATAACAATTTTCAAAAAATAAGAATATGGACATTGCGGAGATACGGCAAAAAATATATTCTTTATATAGTTTAACATTCACAAACCACCAAAAATATTACTAATTCAACATGAAAATCACCATTTAATCGATAATTTAAGCATCATTTATCAACAAAATAAGAGGAAAACAAGTTCACAATTTAAAAACATAAAAATTTAATAGGTATAAATCCATCTTGTTTTTATTTTGTCAATGGATCACAAGTTATTCTCTTTAAACTTGCATTGTGTTTCATGCATAACTAAATGGACATGTTTCATGCATAACTAAATGGACACGTTACGTCCAAAGTGCGTGCAGTTCTAAATTTTTTTATGTTATTGGGACACGTGTGTGTCCAACATGTGTTGCGGAGTGTTCAATCCGGATACCACCTTCTTAGAAGTGTTCATGCTTCTTAGATATCGTGTAGAGGTGCCTCAATACATTTAAACCATGTGATTTTGGTAATCCTACAGCAGTCGTACTGCATTTTTGAGTATTTGGTGTACTGCATGCTTTTTCCTTTTACTCTGTTCTGTAGCAACATTTGGCACAACCGTGAACTGGCTGTGTCCTATCGATTTCATGGGTACCATTTGAATGAATAAGACTGAGTGTTTCCACTCTGGATAGTTAAGAAAATTAACTAGTCATAATTCTGTCCTGGCCCCGAGTACTGATTACATGGGCAGCGTGACTGTTTCATAGAGACCATGTTTTGACATTGACACTGGAACCTCATCAGAGCTTTGCGCATATCTGTCGTAATCCTGTATCTTTTTTTTGGGTCTGATTCAGTGTCTCACGAGGGTTTCCTGTCAAGTTTGAATTTTGGAGCTTATCTAAATAACCCTTATGGACGACTGATTCTGCTCTGGTTTTGTTGCCTCATCTTTTGGGTTCTGATAACCTGTTGATTTTCTTTTCTTGTTAAAGGAATGGATGGAGAAAGAGGAAGATGAGAAAAAGAGTATGTAGAGAGTGGTGTAGGACAGTGTGTTGAGGAACTCTAAAAGCTAGTTTGTTTGCTTTTGTTGCTCTTTAAGACTCATGTGAAATCTGGGTGCTGTGAACTGTATACCTTAGAACAGTAGTTTCACTATTTGGGTGGTTGTGTCTAAGTTTGAACAACTTAAGGGGAAAAAGGATTAGGCTTGTAGAATAAAGTTTAATGGTTCCAAAAAAATGGACAAAACAGATTTGGTCATAGCTGCTGTAAGGTTAAAAGTTCAGAAAATTTAAAGAAGAAAGGAAAATGAAGATAATGCTATGAATAACTTCTAGAATACCTAGACATCCACTAAAATTTGAATGCATTTCACAATCTCTAAGAAGAATGTCATACTTTACTCAAAAAATTCTGCCAAAGTTTTTCTCTATTGAATCGAGAGAGTTACATGCTACATATAGACTAATAAGCAACCTTAAGCTGATAGGCTTTGGATTTTCAATCTTCTAAAACTCATCTAAATCCTAAGAAGTATGGACACAGACATGCAACATGGATACGACATGACACAGTTACGCTGACATCACGATTTTTAGAAAATACGGGTCATGACATGGCAGGATGTGGTAAAAGATATACATTTTATATATTATTGAAAGATGAAAAAAATTTGAAGATAAAACTAATTAAAATAAAAAATCATGTATTCGATAACTTAGATGTCAAATTAGTATAAAATCACATTATTTTTATTTTTTAATTAGACCCCAGATTATTTTTTTCAAATTTGTTTATGTGTTTCATTTGTGTCTAAATGATGGACACACGGACACACATGTTCAAGTGATGGACACGTGTCCCCCAAGTGTGTGAACCATGTCTAGTTTTAGAAGACCCATGATACAAAAATTGACCAGTAGTAAATGGTAAAGTGAACATAGAACATGACCCCATTAGACTAAAGCTCAATCATGCAAGGTCCTAAATGGGCTGTGCATCATCTAACGCATGCCAAGTCAAAGCTTAGGCCCTGGAAGCATTTCTTTTGTGCTTCTTGTACACCTTAAGAGGATGTTGACCCTTGTGTCTATTATAGGGGATGCTGAAAGTGTTAGGAGAGTTGGGCTATCCCCTTCATAACCGCCCCGATTTACTTCCATATCCATAACAGTACTAGATAAAGCAGAGTCACAATAACGCCACTATGGTGAACAAAAATGAAGCACAAAGTTTTTTTTTTTTTTTTCCTATTCAACATTGAAGTTGATAATAATAATGTTTTTCCAAAGCATGCGAAACAAATAAACAAATGTGTGTGTCTTTGTATGTTGTTTGTGTGTAGATTACCCTTATTGCATAATTGTAGGCAATTGTCTTTAGCAATTATAAGTTGTTTCGCAAGTGGTAGTTCTGATACTGTGTTTGGAACAGTTGTTCTATTTCCTTGTGATATACAAGCAAAACAATAAGCTTTTGTAGACAAGAATGTGTGGGTATCTGATTACATGAAGTTTGCTGAGAGTGGGACTGTTTGGGAGCCTCAGTTTGGAAGACCGTTGCAAGACTGGGAATTGGAGGCACTGGCAGATTTTTTTTCAGTTGTGATATGAAAGAGTGAGATATAGGGGTGGTAAGGATAAAGTTGTATGGGACAGTAATGGCGGCAAGTTTTCTATTCATTCTTATTATCATATTATAAGGGGTGGTCGCTCTTGTAGTTTTCCTTGGAAAAGTATTTGGAAGGTTGGGGCTCCTTTGAAGGTCTCTTCTTTTTTTTTTTTTGTGGACAGCTGCATTAGATGCTATTTTGACTATTCATATTTTGGGGAATTAGGGAAAGATGCTCCCTAATTGGTGTTTGTATGTGCACGAAGGCAGAGGAAACAGTGAATCATTTATTTTTGCATTGTGAGGTAGCAAGGGAATTATGGAGCTTTGTGTAATCCGTGTTTGGAATTATTTGGGTTATGTCTGGTTCATTAATTCAACTCTTGGAATGCTGGGTCAGTGGTTGTGGTTTGAATAGAGTTAAGAAGGCTTGGTGGGTGGCTCCCTTGTGCTTGATGTGGTGTATATGGAGGGAATGGAATAGACGCACGTTTGATGAAGTGGTTTTGTCCACTCATAGTCTTAAGTTAGCTTTGTTGTCTTGCTTTCACTTTTGGTTTCGAGGAGGCTTTTGTCGGTCTTCTTTTGCTTTTATTGATTTCTTGGGGGATCTTTCTTTAGTGCATGATGTTTAGGCTTTTTGTATACTCCTGGTGTACAAGGGCAGCGCCTCTCTTTAGGCGCCTTTTTCTCTAATAAAGTTATTTACTTATCAAGAAAAAAAAAAAAAAAGAAGTTTCTAATGTTCTGTTTCTAATTTCCCATCCATTTCACTACAGAGAATTTGTTTTCATTGTTTTTGTCTTTTACCCCTAAAACTATATACTTTACTATTACTGATTTATCTTTGTGGAAAACCCAGATACGTTTGGAGAGCAAAGGTGGGAGGCACTCATCTATAGTGTTTTGCACTAATGGGGTTCTGTTGAGGGTGCTGGTATTGAAAGGCCCTGGAAGGTTGAAGGCAGAAGCTCTAAAACAACCACTAAAGGATGATGTTTCTAACATAACCCACATTATTGTGGTATTGATCTCATTCGAACTTGATATATTATTTTTTTATTCTTTTCTCTCGAGTATTGTTACATTCATGCATTGCAGTGGTTACATGTCCTGTTACATTTATTGGTGAGAGGTACTTTTTGTTGCTGATTCTCATAACCCTTAGTTCTTGACTTAGCTTTGTTAAATTGATAGCTTGTCTGGTGCTATCTTTTGCTTCTAGTGGCCAGTTCATATTTTTTGGGATAAGGTGTTTGATATAATGGCCAGTTTGTAGTACTGGATAAGTTATTCGAGCTGTACCTGGAGTATTATGCAAAATAGATGTTGAAAAGCCATACGATCATGTGAATTGGAATTACTTGATGTATGTGATGGAAAGAATGGGATTTGGGGATAAATACAGAGCTTGGATTCGTTTCTGCATAACAACTGTCAAATTCTCTAACTTGGTCAATGGCACTTAGGTAGGTTATTTTCCCAGTTCTAGAGGGTTAAGGCAGCGCGACCCTCTCTCCCTTTCTTGTTCATACTTGTTATGGAATATCTGAGCAGGTTGATAAAAAGAGCAGTACAGGAGTTATGGTCTCGGGGTTTGAGATGGGTAGAGTGGGGAGCGATTCAGAATTGCTTCTCATTTGCTATTTGTAGATGATACCATGATATTTTGTGGAACGGAGGAGGAAGAGCTAAGGCACCTCAAATGTGTCTTCATTTGCTTTGAGGCTGTTTCAGGACTTAGAATCAATGTGGGGAAGAGTGAAATCATCCTAGTGGTGTGCTTGGGTTTTAGATCAAGATCGCCCTTCTTCCTACTTGGGGTTGCCTTTGGGTTCATCTTTTAAAGCCATTTTGGTGTGGGATTGTATCTCGGAGATAATGAAGAAAATGTTTTCCATGGGAAGAGGCAATATATCTCGAAGGGAGGCAAAATTACTTTGATCAAGAGCACTCTAATAAGCCTTCCCACTTACTTCATGTCTCTTTTCATGATTCCAGCCTCTGTGGTGGTAAGATTGGAGAGCTTACAAAGTAATTTTCTTTGGGGAGGTTTGAGAAATAAGTTTAAGTACTCATCTTGTAGACTGGGTTACTTTATGTAATCCCGTTGTGAAAAGTGATTTGGGCTTTTGGCACTTCAAGTTGTTTAATCAGGCACTTTTGGGCAAATGACTTTGGAAATTTGCTTTCGATAAAGGCTGTTTCTGGAGGGGAGTCATTCAAAATAAATATGGTTGGGGTCAAGCGATTGGAAAACTAAAGAGGTGAGAGATTCCTTTGGGTTGGGTCTATGGAAAGGCATTACAATAAGTTGGTCAGATTTCTTGTCTCATATACGTTTTGCTATTGGTGATGGTAGCAAGATAAAATTTTGGTATGGTATTTGGTGCCACAATCTTCGTCCGTCTGAAGCTTTTCCATTGCTCTCCAATATCTCAGTGGATAAGAATGCTCTAGTGGGGAATTATTTGAGGGTCACTGAGGAAGGGGTGATATAGGAACATCGTTTCCTTAGAGAAGTGCAGGATTGGGATTGAGATAGCAGGGGAGTTCTTTAAGCTTTTATATTAGGGGATGCATAGGGAAAGGGAAGACGAGATCATTTGGGAAACAAATGATGGTAAGTTCTCTATTATTCTAGTCTTCATTTGATCAAGGGAGGTGCTTTTTGTATCTTTCCTTAGAAGAGTGTTTGGAGAGCGGTGCGCCGCCCCAGCCCCCCCGGTGGGGAAAAAAAAAAAAAAAAACAAAGGTGTCTTTTTTTGCACGGACAGTGACTTTGGATGCCATCCTGACTACTAATAATTTGGGAAAGTGGGAGAGGATGCTTACTAGCTGGTGTTTACAAAGAGAAATACGAATGTGCGTGTGTATTACGGTGGTTTCCACCCACTGGATTGTGTTGATTGATTTGGGGGGTTGTGTGGCAGTGTAGTGGCTGTGGCATGGAGTTGGGGGGTTTGGCCATGGAGGTTGGTTTATGCTTGGGGGCTGCTTTGTGGTTTGGTTGGAGAGTCTGCTATGGTGACCATGGTGGCTGCTTCAATTTGGTGGCAGGGGCGACAGAGGAGGAAGGGTTCACTGGTGGTGGCAGCCATGGAGCATAGAGGGGATGCCCCCAATATTTTTAAAGTTGCAAAATCAGAACTCCAGTTTTCCAACCCAAAAAAAAAAAAAAAAAAAAAAATGAACCAGAAATCAACAGGAGTGAAGGTGCCAAATGAATGACAAAGCAGAAACCACACTAGGAAAATATAGATGATAATTTTACCCCTTTGCCAAACCCAAAGATTCCATGAACTAACACAATGAGAGGCAAATCAATAACTGATTACTTCATTCTCCTTTTTGCTATGTCCAACGCTGCTTCCAATTCAAACGATGAAGGGCAACGGATGTCATAGAAAAGCTTAAGCTCAAGCATTGAGTTAAAAGTTTTGACTTTCTCAATTGGCAAAGAAGCCACCAATTCGTGTTCCAACTGTGAGCTGGTAATTGCTCTTCAATTCCTGAATCAATTGATTTGTTTTTTCAATTGAGCAATATTATATTCTGTTTTAAGATTTCAACCCATTGTGCATATATACACAGTTATACATACATCTATATATGTTCATGTACTTATATATATATGTATGTATTGTGTTTATTTCAAACCACTGTAAAATATAGGATACATAGATATACAAATATATATGCATGCGCGTGTATTGTGTTGATTTCAACCAGTGGCTTGTGTTGATTGATTTGGGTGTTTGTGTGGCAGTGCAGTGGCTGTGGCATGGAGTTGGGAGTTCGGCAATGGAAGGAACTGATTGGGCATTTGGGTTTGTAGAGAGAAAGAACTGGGGTTCGCTTGTAGAGGGAAGTGGGGACATGGGGAAGTGGAATGAGGGTCCTAGCTGGTTTGGTGGTGGTGGTGGTGGTGGTGGTGGTGGTGGTGGTGATGATGGGGCTGTGGAGTTGGCTGGTGAGGACTAGTGAGCAATGCGTTGGAGTCTGGAGTTTGGACTTCTCTACAATTGTTTAGAGAAGAGAAACCAATGTTGTTTCTTAATGTTATCTATATTATCAAGGGCAGATTAGGAATTTTGAAAAATTCATAATTTAAAAGCAACGTATGGCGACATAATTGTTAGTAAGGAATACTACCTTACATTTTGCGAAACTTCAAGGGTGGTCAGTGTAATTGGCCCTTTTTGTTTTGGAGCTCAATGTTTTTCAGAGTGAAGCCACTTATGTTATGCTTAACACTGATGAGTCGAACAGTGATCAACCAACTCAGATGCCTTCTTAACTAAAGCAGATTTGAGGGCTCTTGTTATTGATGGGAATGAATCCATTCCTCGAGAGTAAACAACCTACTACTAGGTTCAGCTTGTTCACTGTTGCAGGTCAAGTATGGGATTGGGATCTTAAGCTAACCATAGGGAGGTGGTTTTATGGGACCTGTAGCTTAAAATGGTTTTTGTTTGTATGTGGTCACTATTGCTGGCTCTACGTTCTCTTCATTGTTTATGTAAAGTCCGTTACATGTATGTATTTTTTCTTTTTGACTATTTTTGAAATGCTCAAAAAAAGTTGTTGTATATGCTTCCTGATTTTGGTTTAATGACTTGTACTAACTATGACTCTTTCTCACTGTATAGGATGAAATTCATGAAAGGGATCGCTACTCTGATTTCATGCTAGCAATTCTTAGGTACTTGCTTTTCAGTATCTTTTTTTCTTCTTTTTGTGGACATGCACATGTACATTGCTTTGCCCACAAATGTTGTTGTAGTATATAGACGATATAGGACTGCCTTAGGAAACTTGACCTAAGGTTACTTATAGTTGGGTGTTTGGTGGGCTAAGAAGCATGGACACTGGCACTGATATAGATACGGACACGAGATGCGATAATTTTTAAGAAATGAGGACATAGACATGGTGGGGATACAACACACTTTTTTTTAAATGTATTTTATTTGCTATGTAACATTCACAAATTGCAAAAAATATAAGAAAATAATATTTATTCAATACAAAAAACACATTGAATTCATAATTTAAAAGATGAAAACATGTTTACAATTTAAATTTGTAATACGTTTCATGTGTGTCCAAGTGATGGATACGTGTCTCTGGTTTGTCCATTGAAAAATAAACAAATAAAAATTTAGGATACTCCAATTGTCCAACACGTCCTGGTGTGTCTTAGGAGTATGTGTGTTTGACACGGATATAGCACCCCCTTACAAGTATCCATGATTCCTAGGCTATGAAGCATGGACACTTCTAAGACAGTGCCGTGTCCTTGTTAGTCTCTGTGTTGAACAGGCTTTGACACATGTCGAGCATGCGTTCAAACGTGTTCTATTATTTTTAAATTTTTTTTATAACTAGACACATTTTGGATATTTGAGGGGCACATATATCTATAGGTGAAACATAAATGAAACATATTGTGAGTTCGAAAAAGTAACTTAGGTCCAATTGTAAATGAAAAGTTATGTGAATTTATATCTAATTTGACCTTTAAGTTATGGAATACGTTTTTAATTACAACTAGTGTTATCTTGCAATTTTTTCATCATTTGTCAGTAAAATATTTTGATGTATAGCATATAAGATATACATAATATATATTTTTGGTGTCCTACCCATGCTGTGTCTTGCACGTTTTGAAAATAGGTTTGTTGGCATGGCATTTCGTGTCCGTGTCGCATATCCGAAGTCCTTGCTTTTAGGGTTTATTTCTTAAATTGAAGGCCTAATGGGTAGGGGAAGGGTTTGGGCTTGGGCTTGGTTATGGCTTGATTTGGGAGTTTAGGGGCTGAAATCAAGGCTGTTCTATGGCTTTGAACAATAACCCTAGAACAATAATTTACTGGAAGAGAAGAGGGAGAATAAGAATCTAGGAATCCCAACTAGGATTCCTTAGGAATTACCCCCCTAAGGTAAGGCTCTATAATGCATTGCACAAAGTTTCACAAGCTTCTTTAAGCCCTCAAAATCTCATTTCTCTAATGAGAAGACAGATCATGCATATTTATAGGCTGCTGGACTTCTATTTCTGCAAGAACTTCTAGTAAAACATGGGAAACTAGTGAATCTTCACTGATTAGAATATTCTAGACTCACTAAAAACAAGATAAAAGACCTAAAAACATTACTTGAGCTAGAATATGATCCATGGGAATAAATATGCCTAGCAGCATTCTAATTTAAATTAAACACTAATTTAATACGCGTCAACCCTAAACATGATTATATAATGTGCAAGGCATGCTCCATGCAAATTTCAAAATTTTCCCTTTCTTCTTTCCATGCTATGCGATAAATGACAAAAGTGTGTTTTTAATGCTTATGACATTTTGATATTTAAAATATTGTTATCAGTGATCGATAAAATTTTAGAATCATGTCTTGACTCTTTTAAAAGTAGTATTCAGTTCGTTGTAATTATCAATCATCAGAGAAAAAACAAGGTTGGCTTTTGCATTAATGTTACCTTATTTTGATTTTATTTTATTGATATATCTCTGCTGACATTGCATGTTTATTTGTATGCAGAGACATGCTTGCTTCATATCCTCAGCTACGTCTGGTTAGCATAAATCATTTATATCTATTTATTCAACATACTCTTCTAATATCCCCGCGCCGCCCCCCCCCAACCCCCCCCCCCCCCCCCCCCCCCCCCCCCCCCCCCCCCCCCCCCCCCCCAAAACACCAAAACAACCTGCCAAAACCCCCGCACCAGTGTAGATAATAGAAGATATCCTTTGGTTGGTACTGAAGGGAGTTAATGACCACCAATGATTATATGACAGGTACTAATGAGTGCTACACTTGACTCTGAACGGTTTTCACAATATTTTGGCGGCTCCCCAATTATCCGAGTCCCGGGGTTCACTTATCCTGTAAAAGCTTCTCCTCCTGTGTAGTGTGGTGCCAGTTGCTTGGTCTTAGTGATTTACATTGTGATCTTGGTGGTATTATTGTTTCAGGTCAAAACTTTCTACTTGGAGGATGTACTTGCAATTCTGAAAGCCGCGGCAAATAATCACCTTGATTGTTCTTCTTCAGAAGATGCCACAGTTGAGGAGTCTGAGTTGACAGAGGAATACAGGATTGCCCTTGACGAAGCTATTAATTTAGCTTGGTCAAATGATGAGTTTGATGTCCTCCTAGATTTGGTTTCTTCCAATGGAAGCCCAAAAGTTTTCAATTACCAGCATTCATCTAGTGGAGTAACACCACTAATGGTTTTTGCTGGAAAGGGCAGAGTGGGTGATGTTTGCATGCTCCTCTCTTTTGGTGCAGACTGCCATTTACAAGCCAGTGACGGAACTACTGCACTGCAGTGGGCTGAACAAGGGAATCAGGGAGAAGCTACTGAAATTATTAGAAAACACATAGAAAAAGGTCTTTCCAACTCTGAGGAAGAACAAGAATTACTTAATAAATATCTATCCACTAGCAATCCTGAACTTGTTGATGTTGTCCTAATAGAGCAGTTATTGAGGAAGATTTGTATCGATTCAAAGGATGGAGCTATCCTTGTTTTCCTTCCTGGATGGGATGATATAAATAAAACGCGGGAGATATTACTTACTAGCCAATTTTTCAAAGACTCTTCTAAGTTTTTGATAATATCTCTTCACTCAATGGTCCCATCTGTGGAGCAAAAGAAGGTTTTCAGACGGCCCCTTCCGGGTTGCCGCAAAATTGTTCTTTCAACTAACATTGCTGAGACTGCTATCACCATCAATGATGTTGTTTATGTTATAGATAGTGGGCGGATGAAAGAAAAAAGTTATGACCCGTACAATAATGTATCAACTCTTCAGTCTTCTTGGGTGTCAAAAGCAAGTGCAAAGCAACGAGAGGGACGTGCAGGACGCTGCCAGCCAGGAATCTGTTATCACCTTTATTCGAAACTACGAGCCGCTTCATTGCCTGATTTCCAAGTACCTGAAATTAAGAGGATGCCAATTGAGGAACTTTGTTTGCAGGTAATTGTTTATCTCCCTCATTACTCAATGACAAATACAAGATAAAAGTAATCTGAAAGACTGATATAAGGAAAATTTTCCGGTTTTATATATATTATACACATTATACATATGCTCTTTTCTTGTTTACCATGTGTAGTTAGGATTCATGTGTTAAGAAGTAGAGAAAATGCCTTTCTTCCCGTGCCTATTTAGCTGTAGATTCTGGTATCTCAAAAATAAATTAATTCCTTAGCATTCAAGCCTTTTCATATTATAAATTTTAGGTATTTCACCAATCAGTTGTTAATTGTTATATGATCTGAATTAATGGAGATATTTGAAGAAGTGGGGCTAAAAAAGTTTCCATGGGACATGACATGTTAGACTTTATTGCTCCATTTTGAAGCCTGTCAAGAAACTTCTTTACATGAATTGGGATGTTTACAATGTGGAATTCATACCAATCTATTACCAAATATTAATTATTCAAATAACTTCAGCTGATTTCACCTTAAAAAAAGCAAAATTTCAAGTTAGATGCCCAAAATAGTTTTCCAAATTAAATGTCCAAAATTGTTACCTAAAGTATTTAAATTAACATACCCATTTTCTATAGTATATTGCTCAAATAAATTTATTGTCGTCTAGTTAAACTAGTTAGTCACCAAATATCAATTTTAAGTTAAGATTTGTGTTGAAAAATTTAGGTGCTGTTTGTTTTTGTTACATGCTTTCTGTGTTTTGTTTATAGGAAACAGCAAAAATGTTTTAGCTTTTTCCCAAGATAGTTCGAAGTGGGAATTCACTTCCAAGCCTTCCATTTCCTGTTGATCCATGTGCTGCACTAGTTCTGGTAACAAGTGAAACACCTTTTTTCTGTTTTTATTTTGGAGACTTGTTTTGAAAATAGTTTCAAAAATTAAAAACAAAAAAATGTAGTGCAGACTTGGTTTGCCAATTTGTTTCCCCTTATGAAGAAGTAGAAATTCCAGCTCAAGATTTGGAGTAGTTTAACTGCAAATTATTAGATTGTCAACAAATGTGGACAGAATAATAGTTTTACTTCGTGAATTCAGTTCACTTAACCCGCAAGGGTAGCCCAGCAGTTACGGGATTGAACTCTGGAATGAACCATGAACTCGGACGTCATGGGTTCGACTCTCACTGGTGAGACTCTCAAGCTTAACCAATAACAATGATTTGCAGGTAATTTTTGGTATTCGGGTTTATACTGCTGGGATGGGTCCAATATAGCCCTGTCCAGGAGTGGTTCCTCGTCATTAAAAAAATAAAAAATTTCACCTATCTTACCCATGGATACAGTGGAGTGGGACTCATTTGAGTAAACGGATGTGGGCCCCACTCCCTTTTATCTATGATCTTGTGATTTTAGCATTTTACATGTGCTATGTGGCTTCTTTCACAAAGCTATGGGATAAAGTACATGTGACGATGGGTTTACATAAAGTTAAAAAGATATTGTTAACTTAAATTGTTCTCCTAAATTTGGGTCAGATTGTAATAGAAATTTGTGAAGTACTTACATTTTCCCTTTTCTTTTGTTATTGAACTCTGGAATGAACCATGAACTTGGACGTCATGGGTTCGACTCTCACTGGTGACTCGCAAGCTTAACCGATAACTATGATTTGCGGGTAATTTTTGGTATTCGGGTTTATATTACTGGGATGGGTCCAATGTAGCCCTGTCCAATAGTGGTTCCTCGTCATTAAAAAAATAAAAAATTTCACCTATCTTACCCATGGATACAGTGGAGTGGGCCCCATTTGAGTAAACGGATGTGGGCCTCACTCCCTTTTATCTATGATCTTGTGATTGTAGCTTTTTACATATGCTATGTGGCTTCTTTCCCAAAGCTATGGGATAAAGTACATGTGACGATGGGTTTACATGAAGTTGAAAAGATATTGTTAACTTAAATTGTTCTTCTAAATTTGGGTCAGATTTTAATAGAAATTTGTAAAATACTTACATTTTCCCTTTTCTTTTGTTTGGGAGAAGGAGAGGTGGGGCCTGCTTAGATCGTGCTATGTGCCAGGTTTGGTGGCTCAACTACACCATTTGGGGTTTGTAGCACCGTAAAAAGTCAGGAGCAGGACAAGATTTTATTTGGGGGGTGCCAAAACATGAAATATAAATTTTTGCCTATTCATATAATTATTATTTGAAAAATTTATACACAGAAAATTTTTATATCGAAAACTCTACCAAATGATGTCATAGTAGTGTTTTAAATTGTTTCTTAGGCTGGAAAAAGGTAGGACCCAGTTTACTATACAAAAATTCTGATATTTTGTTGGATTAGGGTAGAATTTTAAATTGTGAGGGGTGCCAATAGAATAAATTTTTGCTAAGACATTATACATATACATAATATATAGGAGGCTTAATCAAAAAGTGAGGGCACCCCACCCCTAAAGGGTAGTTCTGCCTCTGGGGACCGTGTCTAAACTCTGAAGAAAGTTTACTTGTATTATGGAAGCTACATTTTATCAAGGATATGTAGGGGTTTCAAGTACCTTTAGGTAACCATGGGGCCCCACCTACCCCGTGGTCCACCTATAGGTATGTGGCACTCTTTAATGTCAATATTTTTTGTGACTGACAGGTTAAGCTGCTCGATCCAAATTGCAAAATAGAAGATTTCCTATGCAAAACATTGGACCCTCCAGTTTTTGAAACTGTACGTAATGCAATTATTGTTCTCCAAGATATTGGGGCCTTGTCACCTGATGGAAAACTTACAGATCTTGGGGAGAAGCTTGGTTCTCTACCAGTTCATCCATTAATTAGCAAGATGCTTTTCTTTGCCATATTATTGGACTGCCTTGATCCAGCCTTAACATTGGCTTGTGCCTCTGACTATAGAGATCCATTTACTCTTCCCATGTTGCCAAATGAGAAAAAGAGAGCTGCAGTTGCTAAATCTGAGCTGGCTTCATTGTTTGGTGGCAATAGTGACCAACTAGCAGTAGTAGCTGCATTTGAGTGCTGGAAGAATGCCAAGGAAAAGGGCCAAGAAGCATGGTTTTGTTCTCAATACTTTGTGTCCTCAAGCACCATGAATATGCTGTCCGGAATGCGTAAGCAACTCCAAACTGAATTACTCCGGCATGGGTTGATTCCAGAAGATGTATCAAGCTGTAGCTTAAATGCACATGATCCAGGTATACTCCAGGCGGTCCTTGTTTCTGGTTTGTACCCAATGGTGGGCAGATTGCTTCCACCTCACAAATATGGAAAACGGTCTGTTGTAGAGACTCCTAGTGGCGATAAAGTACGATTGCATCCTCATTCCACTAATTTTATGTTATCATTTAAGAAATCAATTTCTCAACCTTTAATCATATATGATGAGATAACCCGTGGAGATGGAGGTTTGCACATTAGGAACTGTAGCGTTGTTGGGCCACTACCATTATTATTGCTGGCAACTGAGATTGTAGTGGCTCCTGTTAAGGATACTGACAACAATGTAGAAGACGATGATGAGAGTGACTATGAAGATGCTGATGAAGATGAAAGTGATGAAGATAAAACCGAGATGCATAATAAGTCAGGTGCACAAAATGGAGAGAAGATGATGTCTTGTCCTGATAATGCAGTTAAGGTTGTTGTGGACCGGTGGCTTTCTTTCGAGTCAACAGCCCTTGATGTTGCTCAAATATACTGCCTTAGAGAGAGACTATCTGCAGCAATTCTTTTCAAAGTAAGTTCTTTTATTATTTTAATTTCTAGGTGTTATTGAAGTATGCATTAATGTACTGATGCAAGCAATCTCTTGCATATCATGAAAGCCTTTTTGTTTCCATTTAATTATCAGGCAAATGTTTTGTAGGTAACATATTCACGGGAAGTTCTTCCTCAACTTCTCGGGGCTTCTATGCATGCAATAGCCTGTATCCTATCTTATGATGGGCGGTCAGGGATCTCATTCCCATTGGAACCTGTTGACTCACTGACTTCAATGGTGAATGCAACTGAAATTGGCCAATCAACACCTGGGAGGAGAAAAGGGATGGGTGGTCAGAATCCAAATGGTTTTCTTAAATCTCTTGTGCACTCTCCTTCAAAATATAATAAATCTATACCATGTGCATCTAATAAGGGAACCCTGAGTTGGAATGGCCCATCATCAAGCAGCAGTCGTGCCCGGCCTCCTATTGCTTCAACGTGCATAAATCCATACCAGAGGCCTGCACCACAAGGTCCAAGAGGAGCTGGGCGTGGTTCGGGCATGTGTGGACCAATTGCTCCAAGGGGGGATTCTTCTAAGCGGCAGCGTGGTAATTGGTCTTGATTATATATATATATATATATATATGTATATATATAGTAGGATTTTTACTCACTTGGGAGAGTGGGTGTCAACCCTGAGTGGTTGGGCACGACTTTGAAAGGAAAGTGGATGGATAGAGCAGCATTTCTCAAAATTCTGATTTTGAGAGCTGGCTCGCTGTAGAGAATAGCGGCAGCTCAAAAATCATGGTGACCATGGGGTGGGGTTATGGTACATGGTAGACGGACGATGGGGAAGTATTTTATTGGTTTGGCTTTCTCTCTCCCCCTCTCGCTCTCTCTCTATTTTGTACAAGCGCAGTGGAAGGTCAATGCCTAGTTAATATAAATTTCAGTTGGAGAAAGTTTTCAGAGCAAAAAGAGTGCAGTTGTAAAATCCAATATGTTAGATTTTGATAAACCATGCGTCTCCTCCTGGTGTTTAAGTTTAATGCAAAAAAATCACCCTTACCACGCTACTTTTTAGTTAAAAGGTTTTTAAGGATGGATGGATGATCCATGCGCGCCTGTGAGGCAGCGACGCTTGCTTTTAGGTAATGGAATTGTGGATTCTTCTACTGGGTAGTGTTGGGTAGGAAGTTTCTCAAAGAGTTGGATATTATTAACGCATCGGCAACAGGAAATATTAGTACTGATGAGCTAGCTCTCTTGCAACTACAGGTAAAAATACTTGTCCCAAGCCCAGGCTCCTCTTCTGTCCAATCTAAAGCCTATACCTTATTTATGGGAATATATTCACACTTTGTAGCAGTACACTAATGGTGTTACAACCCCAACTATGGGACCAGTAAAAATGAGATTAAGGATCGCTGCCTATTGCACTGCTATACCACTAATGGTGTAGCAACACCAAACATAACCCTCGTGGATCAGGGGCCATATGACTGACCAGTCTAGTAACTATGTTACTGAGACTGACTGAATCATAGGATTGATTATCTCTATACACAATATTAACTATAATAATGATAGTAGAAGCATAATATTAAGTCTTTGCATCCATAACCAAGCATCGGAGCAAATGCCTGTACCTCAGTATCAAACTCATCCTACAACTTTGTATGAGAAGTTATTACAAAACATTAGGCTTAACTCTAGGCCATATATAAACATGTACACAACATAGTCCCTCAAAATATTGTACTAGTCTAACAATACTCATCAACTCACAATAACACATGCATCTCCAACAAAATATAACATGACTCTCCAAAGCATCCACAACTTATGCAAATTCATTGAGACACAGCCCAAGAGCACAGCAAGCCCTTACTATTGATTGTCTGAAATGTTAATTAATAGAAGCACTTATAAAGTTGCGTTCGTTCTCATATTTTGTCTTTCTTTTAGGTGGCATTTCCTATGCTCTTATACTTTTAAAATGACATGTCACGGGGGCAATGGAGCTGCTTATTATTAATCCCATTAAGTTTGCTATTGGTTACGCAAGTCCTATTTTAAATATAATTATATGCAATGAAGATTTTTATTAATTGTTTTATATGTATAGATATGTATGAATTCCTTATTTGGAGTTATAAGTATATATATATATATATATATATGAGTTTCCTATTTGGATATTTTATTCATTTATACTAATCAAATTAAGTTTTTTTAATTTTAAAAAGAAATCTATTGAGTTCTGATTAAATTGTCTATTGCTTTTAATTTTCATTTAAAATAATAATTAATATCGAGATCTACCAAATAATTTTTTCTTATGTACTTGAGAACTCTTTTAATTTTCGTTTAATATAATAGTTGCTATCACGACCACCTGTTTTTTCGGTGCAGCTATACAAAGAGAATTTGGTTGTTCTTTCAACGCAAATGCAATCACCAATGGCCAAACGCTTGCTGGAAGGATACTTTTGAATGGGCAATTGATAGCTGGAGAGGTTAAGGCTTTTCAAAATACGGTTGGCAGGTATTGTCTGTGATAGCTGGAGAGATAGGAACCAAAGGACGTTTGAGAAAATAAAAAGGCCGGTGAACGTGGTCATAAAAGAAATTGAGATGAGTATTCGGGTCAAACTAATGGCATGGAAAGATTTGAAGCGTGATGAGAATAGTTGCAGGTGGTTGGTTGCCTAAAGATTGATATGCTGTGAAGGCATATATATCAAATGGTGATCTGATTGAGTGGGTATGGTTGGCTGCTAACTTGGTAGCCGTGTGGTTTGGGGTTTGTTTTGAGTGTAATCTGGTTGGTGGTTGGGTTGTGATGTTAGGGTTATTTATTTATTTTTTATTTTTTATTTTTTGTTGTTTCCAGAGGTGTATATAATTATTGGTGAGTTTGTTGGTGTTTCAGCAGCGTTTGCATAGGGTTGGTTGGTTTCTATCACGAATGGTGATAGCCTCCAACCCCTTGTGTGCCTGGGGTATGCCCTTGCAGACATGTATCTTTTTATTTTCTTTTTATAAATTGCTTATCTTTCAAAAAAAAAAAAAAAAAATAGTTACTATCATGAATAGGAGTTTTTGAGTTTTATTAAACTATTTCATAGTTAATAGGTATATTTGGTTTTTATCTATAGAATAATTCACTAAAATATAACTACTTAAGATTTTTTAAAATATTATTAAAATTCAAGCATAGAATGCATGATTTAGATATCATAATTTTTTTTTATAAATTAATTACTTATAACATTTCTATTCTAATTTGAATAAGTTTTACTTCCCCGTATAAATGCACGGGTTAACACTTAATTTATAACATATAATATTAAAATGAAGGATACTCTGGAAGATAAATCATAGGCTATCCAGAAACCTCTACAAGAAATTCTTGTAAAAAGCCTATCACATAATTTTATAATAGCAAAAGTATCTAAATAAGATATCAATATATCATATTCATATAGTCTAATGTGCTTATACTATCGGTTAGAAGGGAGAAGTCGTGACAAATCACATTCTCACGGTGGGACCAAACCTCATCTTTAGTGTCGAGAGAAGAAAATATCGGGTACAACGATGACACCACATTATCATGTTAATGTGGTACAACAAGTCAATATATATGGTCATATGAGTTTTTAAAATCCTAATTATATTGTTTTAGATAGGAAAATTGAAATTTCATATGATTTACTTGTTTATGTGGCTCTAATTTATTGGCTTGTTGTATCACGTCAGCATGTTGACGTGGTACCATCCTAGTATTCAATATTTACTATGCTTAGAGTACGCGGTGAGATCTAAACTTTGGCCTCGACGTAAGTGCAGTGTGGTCTTCCGCAAATAGCTCTGTGATATGCTGAGGAGCAATGTTTCTTGGCAGATATGTATAGTTGTTGTGATAATTTTAATACTTGCAAGCGCCCAAATCATATTGAATTATAAGAAGTGAGTACGAGATCAATCCCACATGAACTTGTGAATTTTTAAAAAATTAATTAGAATAACTCTAGTTCACCCTAACCTAGTTAAGAAATCTTGAATTTGTTTAATTATTTTATTAATGAACAAAAATAAGTAAATAACTAAATAAACAAGTGAATAATTAATCTAGCAAATAATTATAAAGAGATAAGATAAATTAAATTAAGATGACTAAGATTTTAGAATCCACACACTTGTATTATAATAATTTTTTACGTAATTCAACTTATTCTTTTAATTCACTTCACAATAATGTCGTAATCAAACTTGTTATTATAAAAAATATATCTCTAAAATCACTTTAATAAATCAACTATACTCTTCTAACCTTAATGTTCAAGACTAAATGCTCATATGTATCAATTTGAAAATAAATCATACAAGAAATTCAATACTTGAAATTATACCAAGAATAACAAGCCTAAATAATTAATCTAATAATTTCAAATCATGTATTAAATTCATATCAAGAATTATTAACTTTAATTAAATATAGATAAAAGCATTAAACAATTAAAGTATGTATTGAGAAATAAATATGAATCATATGTTCAAGTCATTACAAAGCATATAGTTTCATCCTCAACCCTATTATTAAAATTTAGCCACTTATAATTTTAGCATACAATAAAAGTCAAAAAACTAAAATATAAAATTTATACAGGTAAAATAATAGGGCTTAAAAACTTTTTATTTCAAATCTTTGTCTTCTATTTCTTACTCTTCCTTTTCACTATTTTTATTCTCTTTTTCTTTTTTTTTCGACTTGGCTCTCCCCTTCGTACGGCTAGAGACCTCTCGGCTAGGAATTGTTTATTTGTTCTTCTTGGCCGTACAACCATTGTTGCTGGCCACTAGCTAGGTTTCCTTTATTTATTTATCTTCTTTCCCTTGTTGCTTACTCTTCACATGCGCACACCTATATATATATATATATATATCTTCTTCATATATATATATATATATATCTATATATTTCTTGCACCCCTTTATATGGCTTTCTTTACTAGTTGATAGTCCTCCCTAATTATTAAAAGATTTAATTTCTTAAGCACTTATTTTTTATTTTGTGTGAGACTCATCCTTTTTTATTTTGTATCCTAATCTGAAACAAAAATAACAATATAAATAAATAATAAAAAACTAAATAATATAATTAAAGAATAAAAATATATAAATTATGTGACTTATTAGTAATAATCTATTTGCATATTCATTATGTGTACCAAAAAAAAAAAAAAAAAATACAGAATAGCTAAATGGCTATAAAGTCATGGGGATGTCTTCCCAATCAGCTAACGTCAAGTTACCGATGTATTTCAAAACTCCGATTAAAAGATCCCCGAATATGACACACATTAGTTTCAAATGCATATTCAAATTAACGTTATAAATCCACAAGTTTACCTAATATAATAAATACACAATCTTAGTATCAAATTATGGTAAATCTACTTGAAATATATCATTGGGAAAACATTTGTTTGAAATGTAATCATTACTATCCTTTTAAGTCCTAAGTTAGCGTCTTTAATGTCTTCTTATAACGAAGGTCCTACACAATCAATACCTATATATACATACAAGAAACATCTCTTGGTCCTCATTAGTAAATCTCAAAATGGTGCAAAATATTTTGGAGTGAAGAAGTTTTGAAATTATTTCATAATTTTAGCTCTTGGATAAAAGGGTAGACTAATGACTAAAAGCGTCTAAACATAGAGGAAAAGTGTCGGTACCTTAGGTCCAATTTATGTGGTCAAAAGTGTCTACCGTTTTTCAAAAGAATAATTTCATGGTATATTGTGTATGACAACTTCGAACAGGCATGACTCTTTCATTCTTACTAAGATTTTCACCCACAACTTATCATTTGAAAGGCATAAAAGTCTATTTTGAAATGGCTTTGGATTACATGCAATGTGCATTATCAAGACTAAACTATTTTCTGTTAGCTAGCCAAAACTTTTAGTATAAGTTGTACCAAGTACACATCATAGTATACTATAAGGTTCCAATGACATGAAAATAGTAAACATGTGCTAAATATGCAATATAGAATACTCTAGGCTCCTAATTGTATAGGATTGTAAAACTCGGGTTAATTACGTAATACAATATATAGTGAAATATATCAAGAATAGTAAAATCACAATAGAAGTCAAACCATGTAATGGTCATCTAGAATAATTTCTCCACTTTAAGATGTTCAGACTTCTAGAAAAAGGATTTTTTACAACAAAGTATTTGCCGTCACAAAAGGTGACTATTTGTTGCGGGAGCATTAGCAAAATGAAAATGAAGGAAGTATATAAAATTACGAGAATGCATAAATATAATTTTATATCGATTCTAAATTTAGATTTTAATTCAAAATAAAAATCTTTATGAAAACAATCATGAAGTAAAAAATAGTATTTCAGTGTACTTATTTGACGCATTTTATTTTATTACTTATTAGTATTACCTTAAAACATAGACTTACTTATAACGACTTACTGAAAATAGAAACTAAAGATAAGAAACTATGATCTCTTTCGAGGAAAATAGGTTTAGCCTAGAAATTTATGTTAAGAGAAATACGATCATATGAAAATATGCCAAACTTCAAGAAAAAATAAGATATTATTTTTAAAATGTGAGAAAGCTATTTGAAGGAAAATAGATTCTTAAAACGAAGAGGGGTGATGATCAACCTGGAAAAGGAGGTGCATCTAGAAGATAGCCACAAGAGAGGAGAAAGGGAAGGTGCCAAAAATATTAGAAGTTATGTATCCAATATTCAAAATCTTTTGCTTTCGAAAACAAAAGTAGAAACCCTATTCTTGTGTATTGAAAAAAATAAAAACACCAAATCACTCCAAAAGCAATTTTTGATGGGTTCATACCCAAGTCAAAGACGCCAGCCGCCGGACTTTCGAGAAGTCACTCACGCATTGTCAAGTCTACTGGCCACCAAAGTCATCCGTCGACCACCGTTTGCCAAGGTTGGTGGCTGCCAAACCTTGACATTTGAATCTCCCCTCCCCTATAAATAGAGGGTTGAGGTGAGAGAGAACATCAAGCAAGCAATAGAGACCTTTTTTTCTTTCTCCATAAATGGTGAAGTTTCTTTCTCTAATTCATTGTTTTGTGAGTGTGTATTTGATTTCTAGCATAACAAGTGGTATCAGAGCATTGTTAGAGTCGTCAGAGCAATTTTTTACTCACTACCCAGAAAATCAAGTTTGCTGAAATCATGTTTCGATTACACCAATGTGTTTGTCTCATTGATAGGAGTTTAACGACGTAAACCACGTAAAAAATGGAACTAAAACGAGCCCGTACGAGCCAATCAAAGTTTTGTTCTAATGAGTCAACACTGGCGACGTCACCTGCGCAGGAAAAGAAGAGCATCATAGCTGACGTCATTGCTGAAGTCATCGCCTAGTCAATTGTCACGTCATCACCTAGTCAGCAGTAGCTGCCACATCATCAAAACTTCAAAAAATTACAATTTGGACCCAGAAGTTTCTAGAAATTATAGTTCGACCCTAGAACTTTTTGAAAATTATAGTTTGACCCTTAAAAAACTTAAAAATTTTTAATTAAGCCCTTCTTGAGGTTTTTTGCCATTCCGAAAGTAACCGTGCACTCTGTTTTGGTAAATTCTACTTCTATAATATTGTACAAAGTAATTGGACGACTACTTCAATTGTTGGGATTCATTTGATCCCTTGGATGATGTGGGGGTGAAATCGACAAAAACAACGGAAGTAGAGTGGAGAAGGAACAATAAGAAAACTATCGGTCGGATCAAATAATGGATCTATGATAATGTATTCCACCATGTTGCCCAGGAGACAGGTGCATATACTCTTTGGACGAAACTAGAGAATATGTTTCAAGCCAAAACCGCTTGAAACAAAACTCTATTGATGAAGCAATTTGTCAACTTGAAATTAAAGCGCGGTATGTTAATTGTTGAGCATACTAGTCAGTTTCAAAACTACGTGAACAACTTACAGCCATGGAACTGCTGTGAGAAGATGAAGAGCAAGCCCTCTTACTTCTCAATTCTTTACCAGACAGTTGGGAGACGTTGGTGGTGTCCCTTAGCAACTCAGCTCCAAATGGCAAACTCACTATGGCAATGGTCAAGGATGCCCTGTTCAATGAAGAATCTAGACGGAAGAAAACTGGCATGGAGCAATCATATGCCCTCGCTACATAAAGCAGGGGAAGGTCTTAGGAAGATAATAGAGGCTGAGGTAGAGGCCAAGGTAGAGGTAGAGGTAGAGGTAGAGGTAGAGGCAGAGGAAGAGGCAGAAGTAGAAACAAAGGAAGGTCACAGGATCCTGGCAGATCTACTGACAGACTTGGCAAGTTTACCTGCAATCATTGTGGCATTAAAGGTCACATGAAGAAGGACTACTGAAAATTAAAAAGGGAGCAAGGTCAAGGTAATCACCAGCACAACAAGAAAGATGGTGACACCCTAGTCGCCATTAAGGGAGATGTTGCAGTACTCTCCATGGAAAAGAGACGTGCCTCCATGTTGCCAGTTAGGATTCTAAATGCGTGGTAGACACAGCAGCCTCCTACCACGCCACTCCCCACAGCGAGTTCTTCATGACGTACAAAACTGGAGACTTTGGTATGGTGAGAATAGAGAACACCAGTTTATCAAAGATTGTGGGAATTAGTGATGTTTCAATCCAGACAAATAATGGCTGCACGATGGTGTTGAAGGACGTCAGACACGTGCCCAACCTTCGGCTCAATCTTTTTTCTAGGATAGCCCTTGATTAATAGGGTCATGATAACCACTTCAGTAATGGCACTTGGAAGTTGTCAAAAGGTGCGCTAGTTATTGCCCGGGTGCATATTTGCGGCACGTTGTATAAAACCCATGTGAAGGTTTGTTCAGACAGCCTCAATGCAGTTGAAGACGAGGCGTCACCAAATCTGTGGCATAAGAGACTTGGTCACACTGGAGAGAATGGGTTATTCATGCTGGTGAAGAAGGCTCTCATTCCAGCAAACAAGGAGATTACACTGAACCCCTACGAGCATTGCTTGTTGGGCAAGCAACATTGAGTCTCATTTAGTTCCTCCACACGAAGAAGATTAGAGTTATTGAGTCTGGTATACTCCAATGTTTGTGGTCCCATTGAAGAGGAGTCATTAGGCGGTAATAGGTATTTTGTTACCTTCATAGATGATGCTTCACGGAAAGTATGGGTATATTTTTTGAAGACCCAGGATCAGGTACTCAAGTACTTCAAGATCTTCCATGCCATGGTGGAAAGGGAGACTGGCAAGAAGTTGAAGTGCCTCCAGACAAACAATAGAGGCGAGTACATATCCAAGGAGTTCAAGGTATACTACTTAGAATGCGGTATCCGCCATGAGAAGACGATCCCACGCACCCCACAACATAATGGAGTAGTCGAAAGGATGAACTGGACCATTATAGAAAGAACCCAGTGTATGCTTAGTATGACTAATCTGGCAAAGCCATTTTGGGGTGAAATTGTTCGTACTGCCTGCTACCTGATCAATAGATCACCATCAACGCCATTGAAGTTCAAAGTTTCGGAGATGGTGTGGACTAGCAAGAAGGATGTCTACTACTCTCACCTGAGAGTGTTTGGGTGCACCGCTTTTGCACACGTATTCAAAGAGCAGAGACAAAAGCTCGACATGAAGTCCATTCCATACATCGTCATTGGTTATGAAGATGAAGAGTATGGATACAGACTATGGGATTCATCAACAAAGAATGTTATTAGAAATAGGGACGTTGTGTTCCAAGAGAACAAGTTTTATGAGGAACCAATTAAGTCCAGTGGTTCCAGTTCCTGTGCTCTTGACATGACTCTAGATCTAGCACCATTCCAGCTCACCATAGATACTAGAATGCAGGAGACGATTCCAAAAGATGAAAAAGAGAGGGTGTTTAGCAGGGGGAGCAACAACCTTATCCATCAGAAGTAGAAGAACTTCCACAGCCAATTAGTAAAGTACCTCCCTGTATTGACGAGCCTCAGCCGAAGAGATTTGCAAGAGGTCGTGTCTTGATTCTGTCAAATAGATATCCGAAATCAGACTACATCATACTTACTGATAAGAGGGAGCCAGAGGACTTTAAGGAAGCATAGACCCATTCAAACAAAGGCAAGTGGATGCTAGCCATGCAAGAAGAGATGAGTTCCTTGCAGAGAAATTAGACATATGATCTCGTAAGGCTTCCCAAAGACAAAAAAGCCTTGAGGAACAAGTGGGTTTTCAAGCTAGAGAAAGATGATAGTGGAAAGCTAGTTAGGCACAAGGTTTGATTGGTTATCAAAGGATTCCAACAGAAGAAAAGAGTTGACTTTGACGAGATTTTCTCACTGGTAGTGAAGATGTCCTTAATTCGAGTTATACTCGGATTGGTAGCTAGCTTGAACTTAGAGCTTGAATGGATGGATGTCAAGATAACTTTTCTCCATGGAGATCTGATGGAAAAGATCTACATGAAGCAGCCAGAAGGGTTTGAAGCTTCCGAGAAAGAACACTTGATCCGCAAGTTGAAGAAGAGTCTCTACGGCCTGAAGCAAGCGCTGAGACAAAGGTATAAGAAGTTTGACTCATTCATGGTGGGTCATGGGTACAAGAGGACTATTGCAGACCAGTGCGTGTACATTTAGAGATTCTCGAATGGTAGCTTTGTGACACTCCTTCTCTATGTTGTTGACTTGCTGATTATTAGACAGGATGCTGCCAAGATTAGCAAGCTGAAGAAGGAGTTATCTTAATTCTTTGATATGAAGGACTTATGCTCTGCTCAGCAAATTTTGAGCATGCAGATTGTTCGTGATAGGAAAGCTAAGATGTTGTGGCTATCACAAAAAAAGTACGTTGAATGGGTGACCAGAAGGTTCAACATGGAAAATGCCAAACCAGTCAATACTCCACTGGCTAATCACTTCAAGCTGAGTAAGAGTTCGTGTCTCTTCTCGAAGACTGAGATGGAGGAAATGACAATAGTGATTACACCCTAAAAGTGTAATTATAGGCTCTTAATCCGCACTTTGTTAGATTTATATTAGTGTTAATTTTCTTATTTTAGTTAGATATTTGTTTGATTATGTTTTTTGTGTGCTTTGTAGGTTATATAAGCTAATAAAGGCAAAAAGAAAGCAAGAATAATCAAAGCGGGTTCAAGGCGAATAATTTGTTCATGAAAATTCAGATTCGTCTCGGTATTTGGGCCATATCTTTTTACTCCGATGTCCGATTGAGCTGATTTTTGTGCCATTGGAAAGAAGACTTCAAGAGCTACAATTTGTCCTCTAATGTGCATCGGCTGAATTGGCCTCTAAAGTGGTCAAAATCAAGCTTCAAGGTGAAGGGATGAATAGTAACCGATCGATTGGCTTGGCAAACTTCAAAGAGGGAGATTTACTTACCGATCGGCCGATCGTTCGGGTGAACAGTGATCGATCGATCGGTGAAAAGTACCCGATCGATCGGTGAATAGTGCCCGTGAACAGTAAAAACAGTTTTTTTACCGATCGAACGCTCTAATTTCCGTTCGATCGGCTGATCGATCAGTGAATAGTGCCGATCGATCGGTCGATATAGATCTGGAGTTTAAAAGCTTTGTTGTTCAAAAAAATGGAGGAAAGGAAGATTTTTTGGGTTTGTAGCAGCCAAGGGGGTGGTGTGAAAAGCTCCTCCAAGGTTGGTTTTTATGTTTTTGTGTATTTTAGCTTAGATTTATGTTTGTAATGTTAATGTAGGAGTAGAAATTGTAACTTTCTTACATTGATATTTATTTTCCTTCACTTTCTTGCCATTTTCTCTCACTTTCTTAGCAACCAAACACTAGTTTTACTTAGTTTAATGTTAGATTTACCTTCATTTATGCTCTTTATTATGAATTCTAGTAGCTAAACATCTCTTGGGTGTGATTGTGAAGATCCACCAAGGATTTTCAAGTATTTCAATGGGGATTCATGAACTTCAAAGTTTTATTCATAGATTTGTATAGTTCTATTTGGTTGGGTGTTGGATTTGTTTGAAAACTTAGATTCATAACTCATTTGGTAATATTTATGCACAATTCAACAATTGGTATAAATCTTGCACATTTATAAGGTTTGCTTCTAGGGTTCTATTAATTGGTTTAATCCCTACACTCAACTAAATATGAACTCAAGGTTTTATGGTCAAAATATTCCGAATCAAGAATCCACGGTGTGATTCTTGATTTGAGTTATAAAAATCCTCTATTGAAATTCTTGTTGTGAATTGGTGGATTGAATCAATCACATCTAAACTTTCCATTTTAATTGCTTTACATTTAAATCAATTGCCTAGTTAGTTGCTTTAATTTTCATTGCACTAGTTTAGTAAATCAAAACCCCATCAAAAACCTAAAGATTTTCGGTCATTTTATTTTTTCTTTTATTTTAGATCCAATTCCCCACATAATTGCAATTCGATCCTAGGCTAGATTAGTGTGAGTTAAGTGCTAGAGCCTATATTTGGCTAGGTCCCTTGGGAGAGAACGATACCGGATTACCGGTTTATACTTCATCGCGACCCCCGTACTCTTGCGGGGTACTAACTCCATTTTGTAGTTTTCGGAGCGAGCCAAATAGTACCCTACTCTTCAGCAGTAGGCAGCTTGATGTATGCAATGATGTATATAAGGCCAGATATTGCTTACACTATAGGCATTGTGAGCAGATTTCTCTCTAACCCGGAAAAAAAGCATTGGGAAGCTGTCAAGTAGATTCTCATATACCTAAAAAGTACAACAAAGCTATGCTTATGTTTTGGGAGAGCTAAACCAGTCTTGGAAGGCTATACAGATTCAGATATGGCCAGTGATCTTGATGGTAAGAAATCTACATCAGGATTCCTTTACACCTTTGCAAGGGGAGCTGTATCATGGCAATCCAAACTGCAGAAGTGTGTGGCTTTATTTACAATGGAGGTAGAATATATTACCGCAGCGGAAGCTAGGAAGAAAATATTGTGGGTAAAGCAGTTTCTCTAAGAACTGGGAATTAGGCAGAAGGAATACAAGGTGCATTGTGACAGTCAGAGTACTTTGGATCTGAGCAAGAATTCAATGTACCATTCTCGGACAAAGCATATTGACATTCACTACCATTGGATATGTGAGGTGATGGATTAATAGCTGTTGAAGCTTGAGATTCACATAAAAGAGAATCCAATAGACATGTTAATAAAGGTGGTTACTCGTGAGAAGCTCGAGATATGTAAAGACATAGCCGGAATGTACTCTAATTGAAGAATGTCAGATTACGTTCTCCTCCAATGGGTATGAAGGGGGAGAATTGATGGGTTCATACCCAAGTCAAAGATGCCAGCCACCAGACCTTCGAGAAGCCGCCCACACATCGTCAAGTCTGCCGGCCACCAAAGTCATCCGCCAACCACTGTTTGTTAAGGTTGGTGGTTGCCAAACCTTGACATTTGAATCTCCCCTCACCTATAAATAGAGGGTTGAGGTAAGGGAGAACATCAATCAAGTAATAGAGAGTTTTTTGTAAGAGTGGTGAGTTGAGTAGAGAGAGAGCCTGAGCCTCCTCCTCCTCCTCTGTTTTTCTCTCCATAAATAGTGAAGTTTCTTTCTCCAATTCATTTATTTTGTGAGTGTATTTGATTTTTGACCTAAAAAATAATTTATTTATTTTCATAGAAAATCTGCTCCATCACTTTTCCTTTTCTAACCTGGAACCATGCCTAGTTAAATCCTCAACTCCAGGCTTCCTATGGAAGTATAAGATGCCTCGCGCAAAATAAAAGCAAAAATTTACTTTTACTATACGAAACACTTTCTACTTCATTTTTATTTCATTTTATTTTATTTTGTGTCCGCTTTTAGTTAGTTGAGTGAAATGGTAGTGATGCATGTTAGATTAATTGAGATGGAGGACGTTAAAGTATGCCAGCCCAAGCCTAGCAAGAAATTCAAAGCTAAAATAGATCTGACTAATATCATTTTGGGCCAAATAAATGGGTAGGTAGTCATGGCGCTCATGCGCCAACTCCATCCAATTTTCAAACCCATATCATGTGAGACCCTAATCTCATAATTCCATAATTTCCTAAATTACCTATATGGCATGGTTAAGAGGTATGTAAATTCATTTATGTTTAATGAGTTTAACTCTTCATCTATTGCATTATATTGAGAGTTTAATTGAGGTTATGTATATATTATATTGATTATTATTACTAAAATTCCTAACCTAACATAGTTGAGGTGATAGGGGCTCATGGAAGACAAGAGCCATCAACATCAATCTAGGACTAATCATACAGTGGTGTGAGTGCGGTGATAGGTGGGATTTAAGATAGTCACATTCATATTGAATGAATATATTTGTTTGTAATATTATCTATATTAGTGTTAATTTTGGGATTATGGGATTAAGGATATTCCTATTCATATTGAATAAATATATTGTTTGTCATATTATCTATATTGGTGTATTGTTGTCTTGATAAGAATGTTGGTGTTGATTGTGATAGCCTTGTCCATATGGAGTTGCTTGATGATTATATATAACATACTATTAATGAGGTTATATATGTGGTGATATTGATGTGGTTATAAATGCGGTGATATTGATGAGGTCATATAAGAGGTGGAGGTGGCATTGCATACCATCCACATCGTATGCCTTGCATTACATTGCATGGAGTAAGGTTTTGCCGATGTGGGGCTAACCTAAGGTTTAACCGATGTGGGGTTCATTTAAATAGGGTGCTGATGTGGGGTTTCCTTAATAACGTGCCATCAATATATTGGGCCAATGTTATCTAAAATTGCGCGTATATGTGGGTGTTTCATTCATTGCATCACAACAGATATTGCATTTCTTGACGTACATTACATTGTTGGTGGTGATGAGAGGATGATTACATATTATCGATGTTGGTGTTTTATAGATGATTATATATCATTAGGTGATGGATTATTCATTGATGGCTGATTCTATGATTATATTTATCATTCTTTATGAGTTTGATTATATATTATGAACACGTTGACTATTAGCTCACACCCACATAAACTTTTTGATAGGTGAGCAAAGGAGGGAGTTCGGTTCACTGTAATCTTGGTCCTTGCCGTGATGGCATTCATGCAGGTGTTAGGATGTCGAGTCTTGGGGCTTGGGAGAGCTCCATTGTCTTACCTTCGGTTTCTTAGTTGTGTTTTAAATGGGACGTTGAGTCTTGGTGTAATGTTTTGTATTAACATGGGTATGATGGTAGAGTATTTGGAGGATTGTTGATTGTTTTCCAGTTGGTAATGTATTGATAATTTGTGGTTTCCTTTGATGTATGTTAGGGCATTTATTATATTTCTTTCTCGTTGTTATTATATTCCGTTGCGTTCTCTTTTTTGATTAGGTGTTAAGGTGTCGTTTGCAGGTACGATAACCTGTGCGGTCACGCCTCGCCTAATGTGACATAATTAATGTCTAATTGGGTTGGGGATATGATAGTTCACACATATATATATGTGTGTGTGTATGTGTGTGTTTATATATATATATATATATATATGCATGGTATATATAAGAATACAATTCTCACTACAAAGTACAACCTTTATTTGAGAAAAAAAAAAGTTTTATCTATATTATAAAACATATCAATTTTGAAAATGTCTATATCTTACATTTTGATCTAAAGGCTTAAATTCATTTTGGTTGAAATTTAAAGGCTCAGATTACTTTTTCATGTCATCTGTTCAACCCCTTTTCCCGCTCTAATGTGTTTTGATAGTGGGTCCTTATCTCAACGTCTTTCACATACGCATAAAGACTTTCTTTGTCTTTCGACTCTCATTTCGAAAAAATTATTCCATGCCCCTAGAGCATTGCTCCACCTCTCACATAAGAGGTGGGGCCCACTTGCAAACCCTTGCCCCTGACAACTATTGTAAATGTACCATTTCTTTCTTGCTTTCTTCTTATTGTGAGAGAATGCTTTTCATGGGCCATCAAATCAGAGGAAAAATAAAGTGGCCATCGAAGCGATAAATGTTCATCTATGAGGCTCTCTCTCTCAAATTTGGAATTGAATTTGCTTATGTCGCACTTTGATTTTTCGCACTTGAGATGATATGTGGGAAACACACGACACTCTCTCGTTAGAACTCATCCTCCTAGAAGGACGAGTGAGACTAAGTTTGAATTGAAAATTAACTTGAATAAGGGCTTTTGGAAAAAGGTTTGGAGTCACCACCTAACTTGTTAAGGTGAGTTAGGTCACCTAAAACTAAGTGTAATCGAAAGATTATACTTAGGGTTTCGGAAAAGGTTTTGGAAAACTTCCTCAAGAGAGGGTTTTTTTGGAGAATACAAGTTGTTTGACAACCTTTAGAAAGATTTAAGCCCTTTTTGAAAATAACTCCATTCTTAGTCTTTTGAAAACAATGATTCTAAGTTCGGAGGTTGGTTACGTATAAGGAAGATGCACTAGGCTATCCCCTATCCCACCATTGCGGTACGTACATGTCTTTTCACCCTAGGCTCTCCCATTTAGAATCTTCGATTATCCAATGTCCAACTATATCCACCTTGAGAACTTTGGAAAAGAGGTTTGGGTCATCACCTTAGGTATGATGTGATGCATGATATGCAAGTGCATGAATAGAATTTGGAAAGAGATTTTGAAAAAAAGAAAATTAAAATTTTGAAAAAGATTATGACCGCATCCATGAGAATTGCCTACGTATCCCTTTGTTCGGAATCAAGTTAGTCGTGGTTTGGACTAAGGGTTCGATTGAAAATAGACACTCTAGGGTCTTTGGAAAGTTTGACTTGAAAATGGTTTGATTTGAACTTTGATTTGCAGATTTGAAATTTGAACTTTGATTTGAAATTGACTTTGATTTGAAATCGAACTTGGAAGTAGAACTTGGACTTATTTTGAAAAGTTTGAATTGAACTTTGAAATTACTTTGACTTAAATTGGGGTTTAGAAACCATCTTGATTTAGAAGAGAGTTGAAACTTCCTAACTTAGGGTCAGGGTTGAACTAGAGTTTTGGCCTCCTAGCACATAAGTAACCTAGGGTTTAAACATATACTTGAAATAAAAAGATTTGATTAAAAGTTTGAAATAAAATATTTCAAAACTTAAAAAGTTTGAATTTAGGAAAGTTCCAAATTAGGAAAGTTTGATTTTGAAAAAGTTTCAAATTAGGAAAATTTCAAATTAGGAAAGTTTCCATTTTAGAAAAGACTTGAGTTTGGAAAGATTTGATTTAGGAAAGGTTCAAATTAAGAAAGGTATGAATTTAGAATTCAAAAAATCGGGATTGGAAAGATTTCACTTAAGAAACATTAAATTTGGAAAGTTGAGTTTGAAAAAGGTTTGACCTAGGTTTGAGGTAACTAGGTATTTAAGCAATCCTAGAACCTAGAGTTTATGCAATGTATTTGAATTGGAAAGATTGGATTTCGATTGAAAAAGAGAAGTTTTGTTTTTGGAAAGTTTTGAAATTAGGAAAGATTGTCGTTAGGACAAATTAGAATTAGGAAAGATTTGATTTGACTTGAAATTGGACTGTTTTAGTTTTAGAAATCTATCATTTTATGTGATTTTTGAATTAGGAAATCTCTGATTTCATGCAGTAAATGGTTTTGAAAATCAATGATTTGATGCAAATAGAAAATCATGATTTTATGTGAGGAAACTAGGGTTTTGCTAAACATGGATTCTCGGGTTTTGACTTGGACTTCAGGACAAAGGGTTTTTGAAAAGTCAATCTTTGAAAAACATTTTTAGGAAGTGGATTTATAAAACTTAATTTACAAAGATTTAAATATAGACTTTTGAAAGTCTTTTGAATATCTCACTTTCCTAAAACTATTCTAATAATGAAAAGACTAGAACTATTCTAGGGTTGTGATTTTGATAACAACTAGAGTTTGAAACCCTAATATGGACTTTGATTCTCTTTGAATGTAACAATTTCTTAAAACAACTTTAACCATGAAATAACTAGAATCACCTTAGAGTTGTGATTTCTTGAAAAACAATTTAAGGTTTGAACTCAAATTTGAAGCTTGATGGTCATATTGAATATAACACTTTCCTAAAACAACCCTAACCATGAAATGGTTAGAATCATCTTAGGGTTATGATTTTGAAAATAACTTTGACAGAAAAGGTTTTGAATGCAAATTTTGAAAGAAAGTTTTAATGTAAGTTTGAAAACATACTTGAGTGCATGATTATGATAGCAACAATACAATTAGGACATGAACATACAAGGTTAGAATTCACCACATAACCAAGGGGCCAGACCCACACCGTCTTAGGTTAAACTCAAAGAAAATTCCCAACACGGTGATTTCCTCCAAGGCGATCCTAGGCATGAACCGGGAGGTCCCTTGTTCAAGTATGCAAGAAGAGGAGGTAGAAGATGGAGATTAAAATAGGTAGAGAATAGCCTAAGTGGACTAGAAGGGAGAAGAAAGAGAGGGGGATTACATAAAAGTAAATAGAACCCTACCTTGTCTTTTTATTAGGTTGAATGCTTGAATAAAGGACTTACTTGAACTTTGAGATGATCTTCAAGAGCTTCTAAAGGATGGGCTTGACTTTCAATGGAGCTAAGACTAGGGTTTGAAGTGTATAGATTAGGGTTTGAGTGTTTGGATTGTGTGGAGGCTAGGGTTTGAAGGGGGCTTGAGAGAATTAAGGTTTTTGAGGAAACTCAAAGTTTATTTTCAAAGAGGCAGAGTTTATGGAGCGATTTTGTGGATCCAGAATATATAGGGGGGTAACCTATATTTATAGGCAGTCAAAAACCCTCTTGGAGCCTATTGCAGTGGCGCCACTACTAGTGGCTCCACTCCCTTAGGAAACTTGTTAAGGCAGTAAGAAACAGATTTTTGACTCCTAGGACACAAGAAGATTTGGGTGCCTATCCTAGTGAATACCATGCATTTTTTTGGCCAGGTTTTATTAGTAGTGGCTCCAAAAAGTTCGGGAATGATTTGGAAGGTTCCAAGTAGCCAGACTCTGCCAGAAATGAACAAGTACCATTAAAAGAGTGTCCCAAAGGTAACTGGCTTGATGTTCAGAGCCAAAATAGTTAAAAAGAGCGACCGACCCATCAAGAGCAAAACGGTCATTTGAACCGAGAGAACACTGGGATTGACCCAAAGTGATATGTTAGAAGGCTTGAACATTGGAAACACTATTTAGAATATTTCGAGGGATTACTGGTTTAATACCCAGAACTAGCGTGGTTAAAAAATGCGATCGGCCCACCAGGGACAAAATGGTCATTTCGTACCAAGGTTTACTGGAATGGACTCAGAATGGTCTGAAAATGTACAGGAAGGTTGGGAATACTAATAGAAGCATCCTCAAAAGGTAGTGATACCCAGTGCCGGTGTGGTCCGAAGGCGATTGGGTGCTTAAGGGCGAAATGGTCATTTTGATCAAATGCTCTCGGAATCGATTCGAAAGTGACTAGAAGTGCTAGATTATCTTTGGGACAATCTTGGGACTTATCGCTTTAAGGTCTAGGTTCTTTCTCGAGAAGCACACTAGTGGGGCCTTTTAGGGGCATTTTGATCATTTTTCACCGAAATGGGCTAGCAGGCACTGGTGTTGACCTAGGTTTTGAGTGTTTCCGTCACTCTGACAGTGTGTGATGAGTTGGTTTCCAAAGGTATCCCATCCTCTGATAAACGTGCCACGATCAAGAGGCGTGTTCGGTCTTGTGACATAGAGGGTTTGTTGGCATTCCCGATATCGTCCTATTTGCGAGTATTTTCGTCACTCTAATGGTGTGCGTTTATTCCGGAGATTGCCTAATCTCGGAAAGCTATTGGATGGTCTTATCACCTGAGGGATCAACTTTCTCGAAAGACATGCCAGATAGCGGACATTTTATGTTGGCAAGATAGCAAGCGTAAGAAGTGAACTACGCTACCATCTCAGGGACTCTGGCTCCACCCCGGTTGATGGGTGTGAAAGGACTTATCATTTCGAGGGGTTTTGTGCTTTTTTGATAAACGTGTCGTGCTAGATAGACTTACTATATGAGAGATCAACTTTCTCGAAAAACAAGCCAGATTGAGTTTGACTAGTTTGGACTGGAATTAGAACTGGAATTGAGGTTGAAATATGGACTTATCGTCTTTAAGAAGACGTGCCAACTGGAATTGGATTGAGTAATACCCCATGGGTATTTTGGTCATTTTCTTCTATTGGGCTTGGCAAGCCTGCGAAGTGGTTGATTAACTGGATTGAGTTTGGAAGGTCGATTTGGGCTTGAATGTGTCTGTATCTGTTTGAATGTGATTCTGGTTGGGCCGAAAATTGTTGAGCGAGCAAAATTGGACTGCTTGCAGTTGCTCCTCTTTTTGTCTTTCAAAGTTAAAGGCAGAAAACGATAAAATAAGGGCTCCATGTTGACTGCGAGGCGATCGAAGGGATTAGAATTGAAAGTTTTTAAAGACTCGAGCTTGAAATTGAAAATTGGCCCAAGGGGGCATTTAAAATTGAACTTTGGTGGGCAAAAAGGCAAAATTACCCGAAATTGGCTTATGGTGGCACTCCTGGCACCAAGCTTAAGATAGCCTTGGCGCCAAGCCTAAGGAATAAAGAGCTGAACAACCCTTTATTTGGGGATTACGGGTTTGGTCGAATTTTTGGCTTTTGGGAACTTTTCTTGGAGTTTTTTCAAGAAGGAACTCTTGGACATTGAAGGGGTGAGTTTGAGAGACATCGGAGAGTTGCTAGAAGTGATTACCGTCGCCGGATTTAAAGCTGGAAAAGAAGATTTGGCTAGAAAACTCCAAAGGGTGAGCTTTTTGTTTTGTGTTGATCTTGATGTGTTGAGCTCTGTTTGAGTTGTGTGAATTATCAAAATCTATGTTTTGTTGTGATTTGAATACTCTAGTGGTGTTTTTTTTCCCTGTGTTTTGATACTCGTTTGATTAAGTTTGGGTAGTTTTGCATATTTACTCGTAAGGGTTTCCCGGTAAGAAACAGGGTTTTGCGCCTATGAGCTTGGATTTTGTATTTTCTGCTAGATTTTTGCACCGTGTAACTTAGAAAAATGTTTTGAACAACTGTGAGAAGTTTCATAATTTTTTAAAAACTTTTTGAAGGAAAAGTTTAAGAAACCTTTGAAAATGGTTTTGGAATAAAACTTTTGAAGGAAAAGTTTTGAAAACTTGTTAAAGTGGACTTAGAAAACCTTTGAATATAGATTTTTGATAAAAATTTAGATTTTGACTTTGGAATAGACTTTTGGAAACAGCTTGAAAACCTTGGGCAAAGTACGGGGTTTTGCGCCTACGAGCTTTTTACTTTTTCTTGCTAGATTTTTGCACTGTGTAACTTAGAAAAATGTTTTGAACAATCATGAGAAGTTTTGTAATTTTTTGAAAACTTTTTGAATTTTCTTTTTTCAAAAAATAGTAAAAAACTTGAAAGATAGAAAAATTGAGAAATTTATTGAATTGCTCATGTAATGTATTTAGAAAAATATGAAAATATTCTAGAAAATATTTGAAGCATCTTTGAATGATCTTGCAAGAATTTTGAAAACCCTTGGATTTTTGAAAAATAGAAACAATTGTTGAAAAATTCAAAAACCTTGAGAATGTGCACAGGTTGTTTTGTGTTCGTCCAGGGCATGTACTTGTGATACCATGGGGTGCCCGGTTTGTGTTCTATTGTAGAGTTTTGGGAGTTGTAGGGACCATTTACAAACAGGACTCTGCCGAAATTTTTTGAAATGGAAAAAAAGCTCAGAAAATTTTGAAATAAAACCTTTTTGAAGGAAAAAGAGATAAAACCTTTATGGATGGGGCCTTTTCTGCATGACCCCAAGAAACTCAGTGAGACTTGGAATGAAACTTTTTAAAGAAAAAGCTTAGAAAACCTTAAAAAATGGTCTTGGAATAAAAATTTTGAAGGAAAAGTTTAGAAAACCTTTGAAGGTGGACTTAGAAAACCTTTGAAAATAGATTTTTGATAAAAATTTGGATTTTGACTTTGGAATAGACTTTTGGAAACAACATGAAAACCTTGGGAATTGATTTTTGAAATTGACTGCTTTAGAAAACTTGAAAACTGAGGAATATGACAAAGTAGACTCTGTTAGGGGTAGCGGAATAGGATTTGCATTGTTCTTTCCTTTTCTTACTCTTTCTTTTCTGTACCTCGATTCTTTTGAACTGCTTAATGTATACTAATACCTTTACATTCTTTCAATTTTCAAGATGGCCAATGTGAGTGATGATGGTTCTGAGAGGAAAGACCGGTCCGGGAAGGGAGCTCATACTGACTCGGGCGGCAACTCTAGTCGTTCTTGGGGTCGCCGCAGGTCTGCTGGCAGGACTTCTTCTGGCAAGAGCCGGAGTGAGGGCATGCCTCCAGTCGATCCTTTTCCTCTAGTAGAGCTCGTTTTTGAAGAGGAGATCGGGGGAGAGGATAAGGCTTTAGGCCTTGGAGATCCTATGACTGGCTACGGGAGGGCTTCTTCTAGGAGGAGGCAAATGGACGTAGACCTGGTGTCACCCCCCGAAACCCAGCCTATACGGATTTAGGGTGCATGACCAGCTAGTAGCTTGGCTACCCAAGGCTGCATTACATAAACTGGTTGAACACATGTGCATTTATAATTTAAAAGATACATAACTGTAGAATTAAACTTTTATAAATGTAAGGTAGAATGTGCGTCATACATAGCACAACTGTGCCTAATCTCCAAAACATGAACATACCATAAAATGGGCCTATCGAAGGCCATCACAATTATAACATTATAATATTACAATATTAGGATTTGGCCCTTATACAAGTTACATATCATAAGGCCCATAGGCCGAAATCCAAATATCCTCGTAATGGGCCTCCATCTAAGACTTCCTTGTTGGGTCACCTGAAAATATTTTTTTTTAGAAAACGTAAGCTAATGCTTAGTGAATAACGATAATGCATGAGCATAAAATACCATGGACTAGCAATTATAGCTACATATGAGTCAATAGGTAACCATTTGTGCATATGGAGCATGAGCGTCGTATTAAAACATCATATCGTTTGGAAACCATAATATCATAGAGGAGAGATACGAGTACATAACTCAACATAAGCATTTAACATATCTTAATTCTTGTCCTAAAACATGAGTGTGTTATGACTCGGCTAATATTTCTATTCAATATATATGAAAATAACCGAACATTTATGCATATAAATACCATGTACCTCGAAAGGTATAAGTGTAAGCTTGGAAACGCATGGCTTAGGCCACCGTGTTAACATATTTCGTTACTTCTGAAACATAATATCAAGAAGGTGAAAGACGTGTCATAGCGTGACCTTGTAGACTATGACACAACATAAAAGTATATCTCAGCTCGTTTGATACCATTAGACACGTCAATTGTCATCATTCTTGAAAACGTATAAAGCATTGATTTGGAAACATAGGTAGCATGAGGAGCGCAAGCATCGTATTGAAACATTATATCGTGAGCTTTCATGACGACATGTAATGACATTTCGAACATAGCCTCATAGGAGTGAGACGTAACACATGACATGACTCCGTAAGGGATAACATAGCTATCATAAGCATACCGTGGCATTATAATGTAAGGCATTTCATAATACTGTAGGAAGGAGAGATATATCGTGACATTAGTCATTATGGAAACATATGTAACTTATTGTGAAGCATTAGAACAAATCACACTTCTCATTCTAGGGCATAAGTATGTCACGTCTCCATATCAGAGCTAGGCTCTGCATAAGTAACCTTAAAGGTCATGTATAGGGCTCTTTAGGCTAAGATCTAAACCATGTACAATATTGTCCGCTTTGGCGCTTCATGTCACGCATGTGCCTACCTCACGATTTTAAACGCATTGCGACGGTAACACTTCGCCCTGCCTACCCCCTCGGGAGCGCTTGAACTATTCGAGTACTAAGCACAATACAGTCCGTTCTGGCTCGCACCTACTTACCCCCTTTCGGGCGCTTGGTCTTAGCTGCGCGGTACACATAAGGCTTTTTAGGCCAACATTAGATTGTCTGCTGTGGTTCGCACTTGCTTACCCCTTTCTGGGTGCTTGGTCTTAGCCGCACAGTACACATAAGGCTCTTTAGGCCAAGATTAGATTGTCCGCCCTGGCTTACACCAGCCTACCTCCTTTCTGGGCGCTTGGTCTCAGCCGCACGGTACACATAAGGTTCTTTAGGCCAACATTAGATTGTCCGCTTTGGCTCCCACCTGCCTACCCCCTTTCTGGGCGCTTGGTCTTAGCCGCACGGTACACATAAGACTCTTTAGGCCAACATTAGATTGTCCGCCTTGGCTCGCACCTGCCTACCTCCTTTCTGAGCGCTTGGTCTCAGTCGCACGGTACACATAAGGTTCTTTAGGCCAACATTAGATTGTCCGCTCTGGCTTGCACCTGTCTATCCCCTTTCTGGACGCTTGGTCTCAGCTGCACAGTACACATAAGGCTGTTTAGGCCAACATTAGATTGTCCGCTCTGGCTCGCACTGCCTACCCCCTTTCTGAGCACTTGGTCTCAGCCACACGGTACACATAAGGCTCTTTAGGCCAACATTAGATTGTTTGCTTTGGCTCGCACCTGCTTACCGTCTTTCTGGGCTCTTGATCTCAGCCGCAAGGTACACATAAGGCTTTTTAGGCCAATATAGTAACCATGAAGGTCACGCATAAGCTCTTTAGGCCAACCATGAGAGTTAGGCTCAGTCATTATGAGCTATGCTCAGTAATTAGCAACATAGAGTGCTTTAAGCCAATCATAAGAGCATGGCTCAATCGTAAGATAAGTCTTAGTCATTAAGAGCTATGCTCAGTCATTAGCATGTAGAGTGCTTTAGGCCAATCGTAAGAGCTAGGCTCAGTTACAGTAACTGTAAAGGTCACATATAGGCTTTTTAAGTAATCATAAGAGTTATGCTCAGTTATAGTAACCATAAGGTCACATTTAGACTTTTAGGCCAAGGGACGTCTCCCAACATGGCGATAGATTATTTCGTGTCCCCTACCGTAGGACCATCATTGCTAGTTTAGGGTCTTACCACGAAAGACCTTACATGACAGTGGTTTATTTCACGTCCCCCATCCTAGGACTATCGGGCTAGATTAAAGTCTCGCCACGAAAAGACCCTAAGTTAGTGTCGTACATTAGGAATCTTACATCTAGTTTATGAGAACGTTCTAGTCTGTAGATTGTAATTCATATCATAAATAAGGTTTGTATGTAATCCAAAGCATGACATTTATACTTGAACGTAATCATTGATGCATTGAACATATGGAAAACATTCATGATACAGAAGCGAGCTTAAAACATTGGGAAAATAATAGAGTTTTACTCATAGCATATCATTACTCACCTCTCTCCGGTTGAACGACGATAAACGAGGTGTTCCTACACACATAGAAACATGAAACATCAATACGCAATGCTAAGGCAAGGCAATAACGTACAAACCGAGACTAAGCACATAATCCTTCAACCTTGACTCACCAATACCTCACTCTCACCATGGAAGGCGAGACTAACTCTAGGGCAAGGCCCCCAACGTAAAACGAGAATATAAGGCTGAGGGTGGAGTGTGAAACCTGGAACATCGATCGTTTCATCGCGTCCCAACCACCCTGAACAAAGGATTCTCACACAAGGCTAGTTCCATATGAAAATAGGCTTCAAGGCCTTTAGTTTGATAGGTCATGGCTTAAAAACACATTTCGGGTGAAGAAGTAAGGTCTCACGAAGGATGGGGTAACACTTTGGAAAAATAAGGTTTTTGGCATAATTTTGGGTCAACTTTAAACTTTAATATCTCTCAATCTATAATGAATTAGAGGGCAAGCTTTACATGGGTACAAAGGTATGGGTTGTTTAGTTTCTAACGCTTTAAACGGTGCATCAATCCGAGTTTTGTAGAGGAAGTTATGCCTGTTTTACTAAACAGTGTTGAAGCTGGCAGACCGTTTGAACGCCCAACCGAGGAGTTCGAACTCGTAGGCAAAATGAACTGGGAGTTCGAACCCCAAGAAGAAAATTGGAAAAATTCCTTTTCTGAGGGTTCGAATTCCCCCCGGGAGAGTTCGAACGCCCAGGCTTATTTCTTACCATTCAAACTCCATATTGGGAGTTCAAACGCCCTGAACTAGGCAGCACTCGAAGTTCAACCAAAACACAACCCAAGCTCTTCCAAACATAACCAAACCTTCCCAAACTTCTCCAATGCTTCTAGGGTTCAAATATTGACCCAAGAAGACAACCATAACTGAAAATGGGGCAAGATAAACAAGCCAATCAAATGGATCTAGGGTTTGAAATCTCAAACTCAACATATACAAATTTGGGGGTTTTTCAACCCCACCCCCTATCTACTAACATATGCTTACAAGCCCTCAATTTCGAATCAAATGGGACTCAAAGGAGTCTCCAAACACAAATACAACATATATATCCTTGCTCAAATAAGAGTGGGATGAAATCTTACCTTCTTCTAAGCTTTCTCAAGCTTCAACAATGGTGGTTTTAGCTTGGGTTGAGGTCTCCCAACTTCAATCTCCTCTTAGATTCCTTCCTTTTAATCTTCCCCTTTTCTCTTTCTCTTTCCTCTTCTCCTTCCTCTTGCTCCCGGCTGGTGTGTGTATATCGTGTGTGAGTATATATTGTGTGTAAGAAGATGATACACATGGGAAATATTCCCATGTGTCTCTCACTAAGGGTTTAAGTTACAATATGAATTCTAATTGGTTATTTTGACTCAAAGGCACAATAAAATGCTATAAAATTTGGGAAAGTTCATTTTAATTAAAAAAAAATAGAGGTTCGGGATATTACATCCTTCCCCCCTTAAATAAGTTTGGTCCCCAAACTTGGTACGAGCCATTATTCAACAAAAGGGATAACACTTCTCAAATCTCAATCTTCTAAGCCATTAGGGGTCTATATATCTCATCAAGTGAGACATCGGGAACTCTCGGACGACATGGGTACCTACCCAGGATGGTGTGATCCCCTTATTGGGCTAAACTTGCTTGCATGGACGAAATGTGATATGGGAGGAGGCACAAGCCCACTCCTTCGAAAACAAGTCTTGGATGGGCAGAGGAATGACTCGTTTAGGCTTATCATCAACAATCGCATGGTGAGGGGATAACCAGTCCATTCATAAGGCGACATCAAAGTGATGTATTTCTAAGGATAACCACATCATTAACAATATTTTCTCAATACGATCCATTAGGTCCTAGAGCTCTTCGGTTCCTTTACGACCCCCCATCCTCTTAGCGCCATCTTATCCATACACAAGCAAGCAAACGGTCAAGCATGAAACATAGCATTACAACACGAAATACACCTTGACATGTCATTATACACATAGATTACATATACGTACACATAGCACATAAACAAGTCAAACCTACAATTCTATCTAGACACGACTCGATCTTACGGTGTCAACCTATAGCTCTGATACCACATTGTCAAGACCCGAAACCCAGCATATATGGATTTAGGGTGCATGACCGACCAGTAGCTTGGCTACCCAAGGCTGCATTTCATAAACTGGTTGAACACCTGTGCATTTATAATTTAAAAGATATATAACTGTAGAATTAAACTTTTATAAATGTAAGGTAGAATGTGCGTCATACATAGTAGAGCTGTACCTAATCTCCAAAACATGAACATACCATAAAATGGGCCTATTGAAGGCTATCACAATTATAACATTATAATATTACAACATTAGGGTTTAGCCCTTATACACGTTACATATCATAAGGCCCATAGGACGAAATCCAAATATCCTCGTAATGGGCCTCCATTTAAGACTTCCTTGTTAGGCCACCTGAAAATATTTTTTTTTAGAAAACGTAAGCTAATGCTTAGTGAATAACGATAATGCATGAGCATAAAATACCATGGACTAGCAATTATAGCTACATATGAGTCAATAGGTAACCATTTGTGTATATGGAGCATGATCGTCGTATTAAAACATCATACCGTTTGGAAACCATAATATCATAGAGGAAAGATACGACGTACATAACTCATCATAAGCATTTAAAATATCTTAATTCTTGTCCTAAAACATGAGTGTGTTATGACCCGGCTAATATTTCTATTCAATAAATATGACAATAACCAAACATTTATGCATATAAAAACCATGTACCTAGAAACGTATAAGTGTAAGCTTGGTAACGCATGGCTTAGGCCACCGTGTTAACATATTTCGTTACTTCTGAAACATAATATCAAGAAGGTGAAAGACGTGTCATAGCGTGACCTTGTAGACTATGACACAACATAAAAGTATATCTCAGCTCGTTCGATACCATTAGACACGTCAATTGTCATCGTTCTTGAAAACGTATAAAGCATTGATTTGGAAACATAGGTAGCATGAGGAGCGCAAGCATCGTATTGAAACATTATATTGTGAGCTTTCATGACGACATGTAATGACATTTCGAACATAGCCTCATAGGAGTGAGACGTAACACATGACATGACTCCGTAAGGGATAACATAGCTATCATAAGCATACCGTGGCATTATAATGTAAGGCATTTCATAATACTGTAGGAAGGAGAGATATATCGTGACATTAGTCATTATGGAAACATATGTAACTTATTGTGAAGCATTAGAACAAATCACACTTCTCATTCTAGGGCATAAGTATGTCACGTCTCCATATCAGAGCTAGGCTCTGCATAAGTAACCTTAAAGGTCATGTATAAGGCTCTTTAGGCTAAGATCTAAACCATGTACAATATTGTCCGCTTTGGCGCTTCATGTCACGCATGTGCCTACCTCACGATATTAAACACATTGCGACGGTAACACTTTGCCCTGCCTACTCCCTCGGGAGCACTTGAGCTATCCGAGTACTCAACACAATACTGTCCGTTCTGGCTCGCACCTACCTACCCCCTTTCTGGCGCTTGGTCTCAGTCGCATGGTACACATAAGGCTCTTTTGGCTAAAATTAGATTGTCCGCTCTGACTCGCAGCTGCCTATCCCCTTTCTGGGCGCTTGGTCTCAGCCGCACGGTACACATAAGGCTCTTTAGGCCAACATTAGATTGTCCGCTCTGGCTCGCACCTCCCTACCCACCTTGCTAGGCGCTTGGTCTCAGCCGCACGGTACACATAAGGCTCTTTAGGCCAACATTAGATTGTCTGCTCTGGCTCGCACCTGCTTACCCTCTTTCTGGGTGCTTGGTCTCAGCCGCATGGTACACATAAGGCTCTTTAGGCCAATATAGTAACCCTGAAGGTCACGCATAAGCTCTTTCGGCCAACCATGAGAGCTAGACTCAGTCATTAAGAGCTACACTCAGTTATTAGCAACATAGAGTGCTTTAAGCCAATCATAAGAGTATGGCTCAATCGTGAGATAAGGCTTAGTCATCAAGAGCAATGCTCAGTCATTAGCATGTAGAGTGCTTTAGGCTAATCGTAAGAGCTAGGCTCAGTTATAGTAACCGTAAAGGTCACATATAGGATTTTTAAGTCAATCATAAGAGCTATGCTCAGTTATAATAACCATAAGGTCACATTTGGACTTTTAGGCCAAGGGACGTCTCTTAACATGGCGATAGATTATTTCGTATTCCCTACTGTAGGACCATTGTTGCTAGTTTAGGGTCTTGCCACGAAAGACCTTATATGACGATGGTTTATTTCTTGTCCCCCATCCTAGGACTATCGGGCTAGATTAAAGTCTCGCCACGAAAAGACCTGGAGTTAGTGTCGTACTTTAGGAATCTTACATCTACTTTATGGGAACATTTTAGTCCATAGATTGTAATTCATATGATAGATAAGGTTCGTACGTAATCATTGATGTATTGAACATATGGAAAACATTCATGATATAGAAGCGAGCTTAAAACATTGGGAAAATAATAAAGTTTTACTCATAGCATATCATTACTCACCTCTCTCCGGTTGAACGGCGATAAACGAGGTGTTCCTACACACATAGAAACATGAAACATCAATACGCGATGCTAAGGCATGGCAATAACGTACAAACCGAGACTAAGCACATAATCCTTCAACCCTGACTCACCAATACCTTACTCTCACCATGGAAGGCGAGACTAACTCTAGGGCAAGGCCCCCAACGTAAAATGAGAATATAAGGCTGAGGGTAGAGTGTGAAACCTGGAACATCAATCATTTCATCGCGTCCCAACCACCCCGAACAAAAGATTCTCACACAAGGCTAGTTCCATATGAAAATAGGCTTCAAGGCCTTTAATTTGATAGGTCATGGCTTAAAAACACATTTCGGGTGAAGAAGTAAGGTCTCACGAAGGATGTGGTAACACTTCGGAAAAACAAAGTTTTTGGCATAGTTTTGGGTCAACTTTAAACTTCAATATCTCTCAATCTATAATGAATTAGAGGGCAAGCTTTACATGGGTACAAAGGTACGTGTTGTCTAGTTTCTAACGCTTTAAACGGTGCATCAATCCGAGTTTTGTAGAGGAAGTTATGCCCGTTTTACTAAACAGTGCCGAAGCTGGCAGACCGTTCGAACGCCCAACCGAGGAGTTCGAAATCCAAGAAGAAAATTGGAAAAATCCCTTCTCTGAGGTTTCAAACTCCCCTCGGGAGAGTTCGAACGCCTATGCTTATTTCTTACCATTCGAACTCTATATCGGGAGTTCGAACGCCCTGAACTGGGCAGCACCCGAAGTTCAACCAAAACACAACCCAAGCTTCTCCAAACATAACCAAACCTTCCCAAACTTCTCAAATGCTTCTAGGGTTTAAAGATTGACCTAAGAAGACAACCATAACTGAAAATAGGGCAAGATAAACAAGCCAATCAAATGGATCTAGGGTTTGAAATCTCAAACCCAACATATACAAATTTGGGGTTTTTCAACCCCACTCCCTATCTACCAACATATGCTTACAAGCCCTTAATTTCGAATCAAATGGGACTCAAAGGAGTCTCCAAACACAAATACAACATATATATACTTGCTCAAATAAGAGTGGGATGAAATCTTACTTTCTTCCAAGCTTTCTCAAGCTTCAACAATGGTGGTTCTAGCTTGGGTTGAGGTCTCCCAACTTCAATCTCCTCTTAGATTCCTTCCTCTTAATCTTCCCCTTTTCTCTTTCTCCTCCTTCTTCTCCTTCCTCTTCCTCCTGGCTGGTGTGTGTATGTGTGTGTATATCGTGTGTGTGTATATATTGTGTGTAAGAAGATGATACACATGAAAAATAATCCCATGTGTCTCTCACTAAGGGTTTAAGTTACAATATGAATTCTAATTGGTTATTTTGATTCAAAGGCACAATAAAATGCTATAAAATTTGGGAAAGTTCACGGTAATTAAAAAAAAATAGAGGTTCAGGATATTACACCTGCGGGACTTGGAGATGCTCGATATTCCCCCATTAGGAAATCTAGCCCATCACCCTAGTGTTTATTCTTAACAGCATTTGCCTCCTCCCAAGGTACATACATCATTTAGAGGGGCCATTCACTAGGTGTTCAGTACCATGCAGTGAGCTACTCCAACCTACGGTGCCTTTCTGGTAGAGATTGGGTTCAGGGCCTTCATGGGATTATTGACAAACCGCCTGAACCGTTAGTTGGTGTTAGCCTTGATAGAGAGATCGTTTGGCGTGACAAGAACCTTTCATTTCGTAAGTTTCGAGCTAGGTCCGACTCCATCAGACTAGGCTATCATTACTGGGCTTTCTTTTGTCAGCTATCAGATCACTTTGCAGCTAGTTAGTAGAGTCGACGCTTGTGCTTTGTTGGACCTGCCGCCTCCCGAGCGTTCTGCTTTCCCTGTGTCTTGGCTTAGTCAGGATGAGCATACCTTTTCTATGGATCCACCACCTAATTGGCGAGATATTATGAGACAATGACTAGTATTGTACATTGGGTTTAGCTACTTCTGCAACAACAATAAGTTGATTGTTCCATTCAGGTTGGTGAGCTTGGTAGCTAATTTAGGAGTTCTATCAAAGCTGGATTGGGGATTTTTTCTTTTGGTTGCTTCCTCCTATCTATGCGGGTCTGGACTTCCTCTCGCTGGGGTAGCATGATCGATTTTTGGCCCTTTCTGCTTTGGTAAAGCTATAAGTATCTTCTGGTTCGTTGTCAAGAGGTAGGGGAGGCTGACTTTTATCCTTGAGCTTTGAGATGGGCTCGTGATCAGATGGCCCGCCGGTATGATATTACTGACTTTGTGACGATATGTGAGAATCTAGAGTTGATAGAGGTGACAGACGTGACTTGGCAGCCCTTTGTTGGATCGGTCCATTACGAGACGATCAGTATCTGGTCCCGATTTTTCTGTTGAGAATTTTCTTTCTTAGTGATGAGTCCTAGGTATATGTTTGGAGCTTTGCTTGAGGAGGTTCCTATTCCATACGGGGAGCGTCAATCGGGTGCTAGTTTTCTGCTTCCTCTAGAGACTGATTACATCACCCACTTTGGAGCTTGATCTATAGGTGCCTTTACCCAGTTTTAGGTGGTGGTTAGAGGCTATGCCGTGGACCAGGAGGTGGTGGATTTGTGGCGTCGGGTTGATGGATTTGTGCCCCAGGCCGAGTTTGCTACTATAAGGGATTAGAGAGACTAGTACTAAACCGAGAGAGATTAGTTCTTGATGGAGAGGGACTAGTGCCAGGCTAAGGTAGCCACTTTAACTGCACGGTTGGCTCAGATAGGAGGTGGTGGGGTATATCATCTTATTCTTTTTTATTCCGGCTTGATTTAATTATCTATCTACTTAGCTGGTTCAAATTTTTCTTCTTTGTAGGATGCAGGTGTTTCTAGTAATCAGCCGCCTCCTCCTGAGTCAGGCTTTGGAGACTACAATCCAGACATTGACTTTGACTCCTGATGGGTGCCCTTTAACGTGGGCCCAACTCTTTTTCCACCCTCTATCCTGAATATACATTGGAGTTTGTCAGGTAGTTTATTTGTAATCTTCGAATAGGATGAATATTTATGATTCAGACAGCCAGATGTATGTATAAGTGTATGAGCAGGGGTAGATGTTAGGATTATCATGATGTTGATGATGCATGTCTATTACAGGTTTGGATATGATATTGAATTGTATTGGTGTCTTTTGTTTCTATAAGGAGCTATGCCTTATGTATGCGAAGCTCATGCTGAAATTTTTATAAAAATGGAAGCACATGTTAGGGATGCACTAGTTAGCACATAACAGAATAAACATGTTGCAAACAAATATGGTCGGGGAGCTGTCAAGCCCCACGTCCTTGGAATGGCGACTAATTTTTTTTTAGGGGTTTTGCCCCTCCTTTGGCTCAACCTTACCGTGATTGGACAGCAACAACATTTTTTACCTTTCTAATCCTTCTGCTCGACTTTGACTTCCTACTTGGGTCGGTGTCTGGGATTATTTAGCTTGAACTCTCAATCCTCGGGGGCTTAGGCAGTGACTTACAAGAACTTTGGCAAAGCGATAGGTAGCCAATATTTCAATCTGAGGATACTTTGATTTAAGACCGTCATGTAGGCTAAGTTATGGAGTTTTGAAAATCAAGTCGGATATGAGGGCTTAAATTTGATGTTGTTTCCCTTTAGTATCCTTCTTTTGCCTTGGCGACACGTCTGGCTCATACAAATCTAGCAATCCCTTTTCAATCGAAGAGGACTTTAACATGATTGTAATATGGGTCATGATTTTGGGTTTTTTTAAGAAAAAGGGAAAGGCTTCAACCTATTACTTCTACTCGGTTTCCTAGGATCACCTTTAATAATTTCGACCAATTAGCACGGGCCTTTTCTTTTACCTTGGTGTCTCTGTTTTTGTGTGTTACCATTGTATGCAATTTTTTTTTCTTTTGAGGCGGATACTTCTACAGTCTCTCTTACTTGGATATATTTTTTTCTCAGTTCTTTATTCTGATCCATTATGGACAGTGATCACTAGGTTGGGGCTTTTCTGAGAAAGAATGTAATTGGCTCAACAAGTTTGACAAATGTTGCTTTTTAACTGTATGAGAAATGAAATGAGGGTCTTTCTTCATTTTGAACTGGATTACTGGATCCTTAGAGCCTTTACGTTGCTTAGGCTTGATGTTTTGAGTTAAGGAGAAAGGACATTTTTTGCCGAATTTTTTGCTATCTACTTGTCCTAGTGTGGGGGGATGGTTTCGGATCAAGGTTGACAATAAATCTTTTGCTTTCTGTATGGCACTAGTAGGCTGAGCAAAGTGAATATACACACACACACATATATATATATATATATATATATTTTTTGTTTCTAGGGAGATTTGAAAGATGGCTCTTCCTTTTGATAGTCTGGCTACTTATCGCTTCGCGTTGTTGTCTTGTAAGTGCTATTTTTTGGGTGGTTTCCTCACTCACTCTCGCTTTTCTTCTCTTTGAAAATCTGACCTTTCGGCGGGTGATTAACTCATGCTATCACTCCCTTCAAGTCAAGTCCTCCACAAGATAGAGCGCATCCCCCCTTTTTTAAAAGCATTTACCATTCACAAAAGTATGAGATAACAGCTATTGAATGAAAAACTATCTCTTTATTACTTCAAATTTGAAAATTTCTCTTATACTGCATAATATTTTTTATTGAAATGAAAATGTAGGCATGAATTTAAAGATCGAAAATAAAAGGGATAGAAAAAAAGTGAGTGAAAACACCGCTCTCTTGAACGCTTTTAGGTGAGCTCTTCTAGTAGGGTTTTGGAATGACGCCTGCGTCTTTGATGCTCCATCCTCCATTTAGATCACCAGACCAGGTAAGACAGGGGGGTGGTTCTTTGAGGGCTCTTGGTGAGTTGACAGTGATGATGCAATTATTCGCCTTGTTGACTTTCTTGTCTTCCTCCATGGCCTTCTCAGTTTCTTTGATAAATAGGTTAGTTAGCTCACCTCTTTCTAGCTCGAATGGCTCTGCCAGTACTCTTGGCTCCTTAAGGCCCCAAACCATGTCTTCATAGTCAAATTCAATCACAGGCCAAAGGTTCTCTGATAGGTTGAGTTCGGTCGTGGCATACTTGGTGTGCATGAATTCATCTCCCCAACTGTCAGTGGTCATGTTTTTGACAAGGATCTCCTCTACGGGTAGGGACTCTTAAACTGGCCAGTCAGAGGGGTCGTGCACTTCATTTGGATTGTAGAGAAGGATTGGGCACAACGAGATTACTTCCTCCTAGTCCCTTTCTTCATCAGTTTTCCAATCCTCATCAGAATAGTCCTTGACCATGATCTCCTCCAGTTCATCTTCTTCTTCTTCTTCTTCTATTTCCTCTAGTACCAAGTTGGCAGTGTGATTTGGCAAGGAGTTGATGGTCACATTAACAGTAGGAGTTAGGTTTACTGGCTGTATGTCGATGGTCTTGTTGTCTATTAGGTCTTGAATTTTGTGCTTGAGGGAGAAGCAACTTTTAGTGTCATGCCCTTGGCCGCCTGAATGGTATTTGCAAGTGAGGGCTCCACTGAAGGTCCGAGGTAAAGGTTTTGGCAACAGTATGGACTTTGGTATGTTATTCTTTAAGAGGTTATGGTAGGCCTTTGTTTGATTGTAGGCTAACGTATCAAAGGTGCAGATGCGTCAGGTTGACCTATTGAAATTGGGCCATGAGCCAGCAGGGACAAAGTTGGGCGTTTGAGTGGGTATGGTTAGAGTGGGTATGGGAAGTATAGGATGTGATTGGGGTGGTGGACGGTTTTGGGGGTGGTTGAATAGGTAAAATGGCTGACACCTCACTCTCGTTCTTGATTACTCCTTTTGCAGTGGCTACATTTCTGGCTATGTTGGCAGAGTTTTCTCCGATCTTTGCATAGGGGGCCATAATTCTTTCCATTTTGAAGTCATTTTCTATCATCTCCCCTTACATGATAAGCTCAGAAAAGCTTTTCCCACACTTGTGCAAAGCTTTTCATAATATATGCCTTGAAAGGTATACACGAATAGTTGGACATACTCATTCTCTTCTAAAGGAGGATTGACTTACGTTGTTGCTTCTATCCACCTCAGGACATAACTTTTGAAGCTTTCTTTGTCTCCTTTACTCATTGTGATCAAGGACCAATGGTTAGAAGTTAGATTTATATTGTGGTGGTATTGGGCCTTGAATGCAGTAACCAGTTCAATCTAGGTTGTGACCTTCCTCAGATCAAGTCGAGCAAACCATTGCAGAGTAGACCCAGTTAAGCTGTGCTGGAAGAGTTGCATGAGAAGCTTTGAGTCATTCCCATGGCCACTCAATGCCCCAGTATAAAGGCGAAGGTGGGTTATGGGGTTGCTAGTGCTATTGTACTTTTAAAAGTCAGGCATTTTGAACTTGGCCGGTCTTGGATGATCTGGGCAAAAGCAAAGCTCATCGTAGGAAGTAAGCCCAAAAGGGTCATAGCCGTGTAGGCTCTGTAGTAAGTCTTCCAACCCTTGAATCTTCAGGCTAAGAGGGTCTAGAGAAATCCTTTTTGCAACACGCGAGAGCAATATAATTTCTTCTTCTTCGGTGTTGGCCCCCTTGGAGTCCTCTTTGTTTTTTCCCGTAGTGTCAGATTGGAGCATAATCCTCAGGTTGGCAAGTTCAAAGTCTTTGAAAAAATCGTGGATGATGATGGGGCTAAAACAACATCTTTTATAGCCATGGCTTGGATGAGCTTAAATATCTCGCCAATCTTAATTCTCATCTCATTGACCTCCTCTTGAGAGACTGAGGAGGACTCATCAGGATTGGCTACTATTAGCAAAGCTTTTTGTTTGGTGATGATCAAGTCTCTAGGTTGCTGTGGATCTTTCTTGCGAGCAATGATGTCTTTTTTGTGGTGTAGTCTCTATACGCTTGGGAAATGAAGAAAAAAAAGAAAAACAAGGACACAAGCCTTAAATTAGTGTATGATATCTGAAAAAATTTATACGATGCATGCCTTAGGAGAGTCTCTACTTGAGAGGGAGACTAAACATGATGCATTTAGCTTGCTTTTTGGAGATAGGTGTCTGCCCCTGTATGCAGATACCTTACCGTTGATTGAGAACATACATTCATTCGCAGAAAATAAAAGAGGGTACATTGAGCTTTGAGTTTGAATACAGAAAAATCAGAATACATTTTAATAGGGGAGAAGGGGAACATTTTCCTTAGGGCTTCCACCTATCGACTTTTACAAGGAGCATCCTAAACTACTTTTAGGTCTTTGGACTTGCCTTTTGTTGATGTCGAGAGGTCATTGAATTGATCTTGCTTTGTGGGTGGTAGCTTTATCTTCTTGGCATCCCCGTCTCCACGAGCATAGAGAGATTGGAGCCCCTCTTCATGGAATGAGTTGAAAAGCATGCCATGCGTCCTTAGGGTTACATGAGAACCCTTAGGATGTTGGTAGGTTTTATGCAAGAGAGAGTGAGCTTGGTGTCACTCTCTATAGGTTGAACATAGGCATGAAAATGCAGTGACTTGAATTACGTTAGAACATGTCTTAAAATGGAGTATTGAATGCATGTACATGTATGCAAGAGTACAAGGAAAGAGAATGCAATAGTAAAGTAAACATGCATGCATGAACATTATGCAGGCATTACAACAGCAAGAATAGACAAAAATAAAGGGAAGTAAAGCCATCGTCCTTTCTTCCATAGTTTTGAAATTGACGTGTGTGTCTTAAGTCTGGTAGAGGTTCGACTATACACGAATTTCTACATGAGCATGAGGTTGAGAGTTTACTTATGCTTCCTAAGAAGGCTTGGTTCCTGGATCTTCAAACCTAGGCCCACTCCCTGAGGTGGTGGCATTATCGGTTAGTGATCCGAGCAGGAGAACCATCAAGAGGCCGTAGACTAAGATACTGACATAACATCTACCAACAACCAACATACCGTTCCCCTTTCTAACTAGAAGGACACAATCATGTAGAAAATGTAAGTATACAAATGCAAGTGCATGTGTAGTGTGCGTGTGTGTGTGTGTGTGTATGAAATTTTGAAAAACAAAGGAAAGGGCTGTAGCACCCCATTTTTGCCCACTTAGCAATCTTCAGCTCGACCGGACGCACATTCAAATCGATACGGACACATTCAAGCCCAAACTGGCTTTCTAGACTCAATCCAGTCAATCAACTGCTTCGAGGCCAAGTCTAATAGAGGTAAAATGACCAAAATGCCCATTGCTCAATCCAATTCTAGTTGGCATGTCTTCTTAAAGATGATAAGTTTGTATTTCAACCTCAATTCTAGTTCCCATTCCAATCCAAGTCAATCTAACTTAATTCGGCACATCTTTCAAGAAAGTTAATCTATCAGACAATAAGTCCATCTAGCACAACATCTTTATCAAAAAAGTACAAAATCCCTCGGTACGATAAATCCCTTCACACTCGTCAAACGGGACAGAACTTAAGTCCCCAAGATGGTAGAGTGGTTCACTTCTAGCGCTTGCTAGCTCACTAATGTAGAATATCCACTATCTAGCACGGCGATCAGAAATGTACCTAAGGCCTCAAGATGATTAGACTATTTAGCAGCTTCCCGAGATCAGGTAGTCTTCAAAATGAACGTGCACCGTCAGAGTGATGAAAACACTCACAAACATCACAACCATCAGAGTAGCGGAAATACTCGCAACCAGGTCAACATCGAAAATGCCAACAAACCCCCTATGTCACGGGACCGAGCACGCCTCTTACCCATGACAAGTTTACCAAAGGACAGGATACCTTTAGAAACCAAATCGTCACACACTGTCAAAGTGGCAAAAACACTCAAAACCACGGCCAACACCAGTGCTTGCTAGCTCATTCCGATGAAAAATAACCAAATTGCCCCTTGGGCCCTATTGACACACTTTTCAAGAAAGTACCTAAGACCTTAGAGCTATAAGTCCACATTTACAAGATTGTCCCAAAGATAATCTAGCAAGTTCAAGTGCCTTCCAGTCGGTTCTGGATCAATTCAGAGACTTTTCGATCAAAATGACCATTTTGCCCCTAGGCATTTGATTGCCATTGAAAACCACACCGGCTTTGGGTATCAAACTAGTTATCTTCTAAGGATGATTTTAGTAGTATTTCCAATCTTCTAGTACCCTTTCAGATCATTCCAAGTTTATTCCGGTAAATCCAGTGCAAAATGATCGTTTCGCCCCTAGTGGGGTGTTCAACCTCTTCAACCACACCAGCTCTCATTGTCAATCCAGTTACCTTTAGGACACTCTTTTAGGGTTTCTTGTCCATTCCCGGTCTTCCATATCATTCCTGAACTTTTTGGAGTCACTCTTAGTAGAGCTAGGCTAAAAATTGCTTGGTAGTCACTAGGAGAGGTGCACAAATCTTTTGTCTTATATCCCAAGGGTCAAAAGATCTATTTTTTTCTATCTTAAATCTTTCCTAAGTGGCTGGCCCCACTAGTAGTGGCACCAAACCAAAAAATGGCTTGGCGCCACTGTAACAAGCACCAGAGCCAATTCTAATTGCATATAAATATAGACCACCCTCTGCGTGAAAAGGATTTGCAAACTTAGTTCAGAAATGATGCGCCATTGAAAATAGGCCTTGAAACCCAAGTTTTCTTAAGCCTCCTTTAAACCCTAGCCTCTATACACACTCTACACTAAAATACAAGCCTCTAACCATCTATTGAAGATTAAGTGCTGCGTATTCAAAACTTTCAAGGTGAAGCAAACAAAGTAATCAAAGCAAAAGGAGACAAGGTAGGTTTCCAATTTATATATGCAATTCCCCTCTCTCTCTTTTCTCTCCTAACCCACTTGATTTTTTTCTATTTTAATCCCCATCTTCTAGCCCCATTTTTTGCATGCTTGAAACAACGGTTTATGCCTAGGAAGACTTGTTGATAGTCACCTTGTTGGGGGTTTTCTTCAAGTTCAACTTAAGACGGTGTGGGTTTGTCCCTCTTAATTGTGTGGTGAAGCCTAACCTTGTATGTTCACGACCCTATTGCATTGTGGTTGTCATGTTCATGTTCATGCATTGCATTCAATATTACATTTAAAGTTGTTTTCAATCTTGCATCAAAGTTCTTTTTCAAAACTTGCGTTCAAAAATCTCGTTTCCCAAACTTGTTTTCAAAACCACAACCCCAAGATGATTCTAACCATTCATTGGTTAGGATCACTTTAGGAAAGTGTTACATTCAATGTGGTCATCAAAGTCCAAAGTTTGGGTTCAAACCCTAAATTATTTTTCAATAAATCATAATTCTATAGTAATTCTAGCCATTCCATGGCTAGGGTTTCTTTAGAAAAGTGTTACATTCAATGGGATTATCAAGGTCCAAATCTTGTTTTCAAATTCTAATTGTTGTCAAAATCACAACCCTAGAATGGTTTTAATTCTTCCATGGTTAGAATCGTTTTAGAAAAGTGAGATATTTGAGAGATTTGCAAAAGTTTATATTCAAACCTTTCAAAATAAGTTTTACAAATCTACTTCTTAAAAGCTCTTTTCAAAGATCTACTTTTCAAAAATTCTTTTTCTTGAAGTCCAAGTCAAAACCCTAGAATCCGTGATTAGGAAACCCTAATTCCTCTCTTAAAATCATGACTTTCTATTCGCATCAAATCACAATTTTTCAAAACCTTTTTCTACATAAAGCCTTCTAATTTCGAGTCGAATCAAATTGTACGTGTCCAAATAGGAAACCAAATCAAGTCTTTCAATTTTGGAAACTAAATCAAATCCTTTACTTTTGGAAATAAAATCCAATATCCAATTTTAGGTAATAGAGATCAAACATTTCTTAATTTCAAACTTTCAAATCTTTCCAAATTTCAAATCTTTCTAAATTCAAATCTTTCTAAATCAAATCTTTCCAAAATCAATTTTTTTCTAAAATGAAAATTTTACAAAAATAGAACTTTCCTAATATGGTACCTTCCTAATTTAAAGCTTTTCAAATTCCAACTTTTCAAATTCTTCCAAATCAAGTCAAATCTTTACAAGTCTTTTCAAGTCAGGTGTTTCTAAATCAAATTAAATCATTTCCTAATCTTTCTTAAATTCAACTTTCTTAATTTGAAACTTTTCAAAAATAGAACTTTCCTAAAATGAAACTTTTCAAATTTGAAACTTTCTAAACTCAAACTTTCTAGAATCAAACTTCTCAAGTTCAAATCAAGTCTATCCAATTCAATTGCATGCTTCAAACCCTAGGTCCCAAAGTCTTAGAATGTCAAAGCCCAAGTTCAACCCCTAACCCTAAGTTAGGGCTTTAATTCTTTTCTAAACCAAAATGGTTTTCAAATTCTAATTCAACTCATGATCATTTCAAAGTTCAATTCAATCTTTTCAAAATAAGTCCAAGTTCTACTTTAATGTTCGATTTCAAATGAAAGTTCAATTTCAAATCTTTCGATCAAAGTTCAAAATCAAACATTTTCAAATCAAACTTTTCAAAAACCTCAAGTGTCAATTTTCAATCAGACCCCGTGTCTGAACTATGACTGACTTGATTCTTAATAAAGTAATATGTAGGCAACCCTTACGGGTGTGGTCACTACCTTTTTCAAGTTTCCAATTTTCACAACTCTTTCAAAATTTCAATTCTCCTTTTCAAAATCAATCTCTTTTCAAATTCTTTTATTGCACTTGCATATCATGCATCATATCATCCAAAGGTGATGGCTCAAACCTCTTTCTAAAATTATTTTCAAAGTGGATATAATTGGACATTTGTTAATCGAAGATTCTAAATGAGTGAACCTAAGGTAGATAGACATGTATGTGTTGCAAGGGTAGGATAGGGTGATAACCTAGTGCATCTTCCCTATACGTAACCAACCCCTGGATCGTAGATCACTGTTTTCGAGAGACCAAAATCGGAGTCATTTTTTAAAAAAGGGCTTAAATCTTTTCAAAGGTTTTCAAATAACCTATTTTCTCCAAAACCCTCTCTTGAGGGCCCAATAATTGCCATCTATCTTATCCATTCCATCCTGTCATTCATGGCAATTTATATGAATAATAAAGATAAATGTGAACATGGTTCATCTACACAATAAAATGCAAAAGGTCAGTACCTTGATGACCAACTTAATGCAAGATAGAGTGATTGAATATGAATCAAATGCAAATGATGACAATCCTTACAAAGTTTGATTTCAAAAAATTTGAAGTGGATAGAATTGAACAAATTAATTGAAGATTCTAAGTGAGTAAAGGGTGAAGAGACATAACAATAGCCTAAACCTCTAAGCGTCCCCAGTGGTGTCGCCAGCTGCCATGCCTTGATTTTTCGCAGTCGAGATGATATGTGAGAAACATATGGTACTCTTTCGTCAGAACTCACCCTCCTAGAAGGATGAGTGCGACTAGGTTTGAATTGAAAATTGACTTCAATAAGGGTTTTTGGAAGAAGATTTGGAGTCGCCACCTAACTTTGTTAAGGTGAGTTAGGTCACTTAAAACTAAGTGCAATAAAAAGATTAAACTTAGATTTTTTAAAAGGTTTTGAAAAACTTTTGGAAAGATATAAGCCGTTTTGAAAATAACTCCATTCTTAGTCTTTTGAAAACAGTGATTCTAGGTTCAGAGAATGGTTACGTATAGGGAAGACGTACTAGGCTATCACCTTATCCCGCCCTTGCAGTACCTGTATGTCTTTGCACCCTAGCTTCACTTATTAGAATCTTCGATTATCCTATGTCCAATTATATCTACCTTAAGAATTTTGAAAAAGAGGTTTGTGTCATCACCTTAGGGATGATGTGATGATGATATGCAAGTGGATGAAAAAAATTTGGAAAGAGATTTTGAAAAAAAAAAATTGAAATTTTGAAAAAGGTTATGACCGCACCCATGAGAGTTGCCAACGTATCTTTTGGCTGGGAATTAGGTCAGCTGTAGTTCGGACTCGGGGTCCGATTGAAAATAGACACTTCAGGGTCTTTGGAAAGTTTGATTTGAAAAGGGTTTAATTCAAACTTTGATTTGAGGATTTAAAATTAGAACTTTGATTTGAAATTGACTTTGATTTGAAATCGAACTTGGAAGTAGAACTTGGACTTATTTTGGAAAGTTTGAAGTGAACTTTGAAATATTCTTGACTTGAATTGGGGTTTGAAAACCATCTTGATTTAGAAGAGAGTTGAAGCTTCCTAACTTAGGGTTAGGGTTGAACTAGGGTTTTGGCCTCGTAGAACTTAGGTAACCTAGGGTTTAAATATGTACTTGAAATAGAAAAGTTTGATTTTAGGAAAGTTTGGAATTAGGAAAGTTTGATTTTTGAAAAGTTTTAAATCAGGAAAGTTTCAAATTAGGAAAGTTTTCATTTTAGGAAAGGCTTGATTTAGGAAAGGTTTGAATTAAGAAACGTTTGAATTTAGAATTTGGAAAATTGAAATTTGGAAATATTTGACTTAAGAAACATCAAATTTGGAAAGTTGAGTTTGAAAAAGGTTTTGACCTAGGTTTGAGGTAACTAGGGATTTAATCAATCTTAGGACCTAGAGTTTATGCAATGCATTTGAATTGAAAAGATTGGATTTCGATTAAAAAAGAGAATTTTTGTTTTTGGAAAGTTTTGAAATTAGGAAAGATTGTCATTAGGACAAATTGAAATTAGGAAAGTTTTGATTTGACTTGAAATTGGAAAGCTTTAGTTTTGGAAATATATCATGTTGTGACTTTTGAATTAGAAAATCTATGATTTCATGTAGTAAATGGTTTTGAAAATCTATGATTTGATGCAAATAAAAAATTATTATTTTATGTGAGGATACTAGGGTTTTCTAAACATGGACGTTAGGGTTTTGACTTGAACTTCAAGACAAAAGGGTTTTTGGAAAGTGAATCTTTGAAAAAGATTTTTAGGAAGTGGATTTGAAAAACTTAATTTAGAAAGATTTGAATATAGACTGCTGAAAGTCTTTTGAATATCTCACTTTCCTAAAATGATTCTAATCTTGAAAAGACTAGAACCATTCTAGGGTTGTGATTTTGACAACAACTATGGTTTGAAACCCTCATATGGATTTTGCTGGTCTCTTTAGATGGAACACTTTCCTAAAATAACAGTAACCATGAAATGGTTAGAATCACCTTAGAGTTGTGATTTCTTGAAAAACAATTTAAGGTTTGACCCCAAATTAGGACCTTGAAGGTCATATTGAATATAACACTTTCCTAAAACAACCCTAACCATGGAATGGTTAGAAACATCTTAGAGTTGTGGTTTTGAAAACAATTTTGAAAGAAAAGGTTTTGAATGCAAGTTTTGAAAGCAACTTTTAATGCAAGTTTGAAAACATACTTGAATGCATGATTATGATAGCAACAATGCAATAGAGACATGAACATACAAGGTTAGGCTTCACCACATAACCAAGGGGGCCAGACCCACACCGTCTTAGGTTGAACTCAAAGAAAATTCTCGACACGGTAATTTCCTCGAGGCCATCCTAGGCATGAACCAAGAGGTCCCTTATTTCAAGCATGCAAGAAGAGGAGGTAGAAGATGGGGAGTAAAATAGAGAATAGCCCAAGTGGACTATGAGGGAGAAGAGAGAGAGCGAGATTACATAAAAATAAGTAGAACCCTACCTTGTCTTCTTGTTAGGTTGAATGTTTCAATGGAAGACTTGCTTTAACTTTGAGATGATCTTTAAGAGTTTTCAATGGCTGGACTTGACCTTCAATGGAACTTGAAGACTAGTATGTGAACTGTATAGATTAGGGTTTGAGTATATGGAGTGCGTGGAGGCTAGGGTTTGAAGGAGGCTTGAGAGAATTAAAGTTTTTGAGGCAACTCGAAGTCTATTTTCAGAGAGGTAGAGTTTCTGTAGTAATTTTGCGGCTCCAAAATACGCAGGGGGTGGCCTATATTTATAGGCAGCCAAAAACCCTCTTGGCGCCTGTTGCAGTGGCGCGAGGCCAAAATTTGGCTTAACGCCACTACTAGTGGTGCCACTCCCTTAGGAACCTTGTTAGGGTAGCAAGAAACAGTTTTTTGACTCTTGGGACGCAAGATAGAAGATTTGGGCGCCTATTCTAGTGACTACCATGCAATTTTTGGCCTGACTTCACTAGGAGTAACTCTGGAAAGTCCGGGAATGATTCGAAAGGTTCCAAGTAGCTAGACTCATCCACGAATGGACGAGAACTCCTAAAAGAGTGTCCCAGAGGTAACTAACTTGATGATCAGAGGCGGAATAGTTAAAAAGAGCAATCGGCCCACCAGGGGCAAAATGGTCATTTGAACTGAGGGAACACTAGGATTGACCTTGAGTGATCTATGAGAAGACTTAAAGGTTGGAAACACTATTGAGAATGTTTCTAGGGATTGCCGATTTAATACCTAGAGCTGGTGTGGTCAGAAAAAGCGACTAGCCCACTAGGAGCAAAACGATCATTTCGCATCGAGTTTATCGAAATAGACTCAGAATGGTCCAGAAATGTACTGAAAAGGTTGGGAATACTACTAGAAGCATCTTTAAAAGGTAAGTAGTTTGATATCCAAAGCCGATGTAGTCCCCGGAGGCGATTGTGTGCTTAAGAGCAAGTTGGTCATTTTGATCGGATGCTCTCAGAATCAATCCAAAATCAACTGGAAGGCACTAGAAAGTGCGAGATTATCTTTGGGAAAATCTTGATATGGTGGACTTACCGCTCTAAGGTCTTAGGTACTTTCTCGAGAAGTGCGTCGGTGGGTTTTAAGTGTTTCCGTCACTCTGACTGTGTGTAATGAGTTGGTTTCCAAAGGTATCTCATCCTTCGGTAAACGTGCCACGACCAAGAGAGGTGTTCGGTCCCATGACATAGGGGGTTTATTAGCATTCCCGATGTCAATCTGTTTGCGAGTGTTTCCGTTATTCGAACAGTTGTTATTTTTGTGAGTGTTTCCATCACTCTAACAATGTGTATCCATTTCGGAGATTGCTTGATCTCGGGAAGCTGCTGGATGGTCTTATCGCTTGAGGGATCAACTTTCTCAGAAGACATGCCAGATAGTGGACATTCTACATTGGTAGGCTAGCAAGCGCCAGAAGTAAACGGCTCTACTATCTCGGAGATTTGGGCTCCATCTCGGTTGACGGGTGTGAAGGGACTTATCATTCTGAGGGGTTTTATGCTTTCTTGGTAAATGTTTTGTGTTGGATGGACTTACCATTTGAGAGATTAATTTTTCAAAAGACGTGTCAGATTGAGTTTGACTAGTTTGGACTGAAATTGGAACTGAAATTGAGGTTGAAATCGGACTTACTATCTTAAAGAAGACGTGCCAACTGGAATTGGACTGAGCAATACTTCTAGGGTATTTTGGTCATTTTGCCTCTACTGGGTCTAGCGGGCTCCGAAGCGGTTGATTAACTAGATTGAGTCTGGAAAGTTGGTTTGGACTTGAATGTGTCTGTATCAGTTTAAATGTGAGTTCGGTCAGGCCGGAGATTGCCAAACTGGAAAAAATGGGGTGCTTATAGCATCCAATGGTGATAATCTATTTTAATTGGTAGTTGTCACACTAGTTGGTAGCTGTAACTAGTCACCCTCTCTCTCTCTCTCTCTCTCTCTCTCTCTCTCTCTCTCTCTCTCTCTCTCTCTCTCTCTCTCTCTCTCTCTCTCTCTCTTCTCTCTCTCTCTCTCTCTCTGTGCATGAGATGTCCAAAGCTTTTATATACTTGAACATGGCTATAGTTATCTCATTTTCTCTACAAATCCTCCTAGCTTTACCTCAAGTGTTGGGGGCTGTAGAAGAGTGACTGGATGAGAATGAAATGATAAGGGTGTAATAGAAATGAAATAAGCAAAAGTATATTTAAGTGTTGCAGAAAAGTATAACTCAAAGGGTTCTTTAATAAATGAAACTCGTTACAAAGAGGATTACAAGTTTCAGGGTACTGCACTGCGGCCCCAGATATTGATACTGTAGGAAACAGAGTTCTCTGCTTTGCCTTACTACTATTGGTTCTTCTTTTATAAAATATTTTCTAGTTAATGTTGATCTTTGGCATCCTTAGAAGGCATAGACAGCTTGCGGACATCATCAGCATATTATAGATACTGCTGCATTCTCTAGAAAATTCTGCTGAGTTATACTCCGATGTTTCCAAGAGCATTGGGAGGTGAATAGACACCTTGAGCTTCACAAAATTGACATAAGTCTTCCAGACATTATTTCTAGACTATTCTGTTGAATTTATTCTAGAAACATTACAAATTAACTTTGAAAATCCTTTCTTAATTTGTAATTTTCACTTCCTTCTTGAACTTGTCCTTCTCGGTTGTAACAGCCTTTGTAAGAATATCTGCTGGTTGCTCATTTGTGTTAACAAACTCCAAACAAATTTCACCTTTGCTCCCCAAATCTCTAAAGAAATGATGTCGAAGCTCAATGTGCTTCGATCGGGCATGAAACACGGGATTCTTTATCATAACAATTGCAGACATATTGTCACAATGAATGATAGTTGGCTGTTGTTGTAGTTGCTTCAAATCTAAGAGTATTCTCCTTGGCCAAATAGCTTCACATGTAGCATCTATTGCTACAATGTACTTGGCTTCTGCTGAAGATAAAACCACTATTTTCTACTTCTTGGAACTCCAAGAAATCACCTTTGTGCGAAGGCAAATAAGATGACTTGATGTACTTTTTCTATCATCCAATGAGCCAGCCCAGTCACTATTAGTAAATCCAACTAACTTGTTCCTGGAAATTAAGAGACCATGCTTCCTTGTTCCTTGTAGATATCTAAGCACCTTTTAGCTACTACATAATGAAGCTTGCTAGGCTTATTCATGAACTTGGAAATTAAGCTCATAGAATGCGTAATGTCCCGTCTTGTATTAGTGAGATAGATTAAAGAACCAACAAGACTTCTAAAGGACTTTGCGTCCACCTTTTCTGCATCATCTTTTTGTTGCAATTTCTCATTCACAGCCATAGGTGTAGCCACTGGTTTGCACTTGTTCATTTGAAACTTTTTCAATAGAACTTCAAGATACTTTTTCTGAGAGACAAAAAATTCCCCCTTTGATTGTTTCACTTGGATTTGAAGAAAATATTTCATAAGACCCAAATCTGTCTTCTCAAATTCTTTCTTCATTTTCTTTTTCAAATCTTCAACTATCTTCATACTTGTGCCTAAATAGATTAAATCATCAACATACAAACAAACTATGAGAAATTCATCCATACCTTCCTTTTTCACATAGAGTGAAGGTTCACTTGGGCTTTTTGGGAATCCATTTTTGCAAAAGTATCCATCGATCTTGCTATTCCACTCTTGAGGTGTTTGTTTCAAGCCATAGAGTGCCTTTTGGAGTCGATACACTTTATCTTCATTTTCATTCACCTCATAGCCTTGTGTTTGCTATACATAGACTTCTTCTTCAAGCTCTCCATTGAGAAATGCTGATTTGACATCCAGTTGGTACACATTTAGCTCCAATTGGGCTGCCAATGCAAGAACAGTCCGTATAGTCTTCATGCGAGCAATCGGGGCAAAAGTTTCATTGAAATCAATTCCGGGCTGCTGAGAATAGCCTTTTGCTACAAGCCTTGCTTTGTGCTTTTGGATAGAACCATCTTCTTTGAATTTATTCTTGTAAATCCACTTCAATCTGATCACATCTTTCCCATTTGACATGTCCACGAGCTCCCAAATTTTGTTCTTTTCTATGGTGGCAATCTCTTCATCCATTGCCTTTCTCCACACCTTTTCTATGGCTGCTTCTTCAAAACTTTGTGGTTCACAAGCAAAAAGAACAATATTACAAGATTCATAAACGTCACTTAAAGATCGAACCTTTCTTGGTGGAGAATCTGAATTTTCTTGGCTTAAAGAACTTGATGTGGGAGTTCTTGTTGGACTAGAACTTTGACTAGGTGATGGAGTGTTTTGTGGTTGATTATCTTCACTTGTTGCTAGTCCCAAAAACTCAGAAGTCATTGGTTCTTGAGAAGAGATTTCAACCTAGCTCCAATCTGCAATTTCATTAAATATCGCATCTCTTGAAACCACCAGCTTGCTAGTCTTGGGATTGAATAGCCAATATCCTTTGGACTCATCACTACAACCAATGAAGATGTGCTTTTCACCTTTCTCATCAAATTTCTCTCTGTTTTAAGAAGGGATTATAGCATATGCAATGCACCCAAACACTTTTAAGTGATTAATTATCGGCTTCCTTTTGTTCCATACTTCAAATGGTGTCTTGTTATGCACTGCTTTTGTGGGTGATTGATTGAGAATATAGATTGTTGTATTCACAACTTCAGCCTAATATTTGTTAGGTAGACCTTTGCCCTTTAACATACTCCTAGCCATCTCCGCAATAGTTCGATTCTTCCTTTCAGCCACGCCATTTTGCTGTGGACTACTTCTAATAGTGAGCTGTCCTTGAATCCCATGCTCTTTGCAATACTCCATGAATGGAGTGTATATAAACTCTCATATGCAATTAGTCCATAGTCTTTATTTGGTGTCCATTGTGATTTTTTGCAAGAGCTTTGAATTGAAGAAAAGTTGAAAATGCCTTAGACTTTTGATCAACATCATTCTTGTATAATCATCAACAGAGAAAATGAAATATCCCTTATTGTTAATAGAAGGAGTCCTTGTAGGACCACAAATATCAGCATGCACCAGCTCTAATGGAGCTTTAGCTCTCCAAGAAATTTTAGGAAATAGAAGTCTATGCATCTTCCCGCAAACACATCATTCACAAACTTGATTCTTCTTTTCAATTGAAGGGAGACCAGTCACCATGTTCCTTTGCTTGAGCAATTTTAGTCATTTGTTGTTCAAGTGGCCATATCTCAAATGCTACAAAAATGTTTTATGAAGACTTTCACATTTGAAGGCGACTTTCTCAACTAGTGGCATAATGAGAGGAACTACTTTGTTTCTCATTTCAACTATAGCCATTGTGAACTTGTTAGTCTTATAAAAAATTATGCATTTGCCATCTTCAAAAAAACACCAAATAACCT